>JARVZY010011220.1:0-158000 GCA_030686995.1 Artemisia argyi | reverse complement strand
GTGCATAGCTCGGAGAGATTACGTGTTATTGTTGTATATTATAGGCGTGTTTGTGATCACGCAATAATCAGATTCGGATAATAGGTGTTGCAAAATGGGTTGTAAAGGACAGTGTTTTGAGGTTGTTTGGCTGTTTGGTATCGAGATAGTCGAGTACTGTCCTAACTGAGTGTTTGAAAAAACTCGAGTTTTATGGGCTTACTATGTATTCAGACCAAAATCATGTCAATAAGTCTTAAAACTGTTGGATTGACGTTTATCAGATAATGTATCTGCTGCTGTATTCAAACACTTATAAGTAATTATTTGTGAATTTGAAAATACAAAATTCAGATGATCTGTTTGGGACACAATTTCAGACACCACCATACATTAGTGGAAGGTTAGAAGCACCTTAGTCCTAATGTGTCAAATATGTGTATAACAATAGAACAAATCTTGTATTGAATCATATTGTTGCTGTTTTTTTTGTTGGGTTCATAACTTAATATTTTATTATTTTATCACTTGGACCGTGGTAGACGAAAGTTTTAAATATTATGCTTCAATGCAATGTAGGTCAGGGTGTTATGTGAGAAGGCTAAGGAGATCCTGATGGTGGAAAGCAATGTACAGGTATGTTCGTTTTCTAATCTGCCAGCTGTATGACTTGTCACATTGTCTAACTTGAACTTAATTGCAATTGCACATGGTCTTCTGATTGCACAATAAACTCAACTTTCTCCATTTCTGTTCCAGCCTGTTAAGAGCCCAGTGACAATCTGTGGTGATATTCATGGGCAATTTCACGATCTTGCAGAGCTCTTTCGAATTGGAGGGAAGGTGTGTTTATCATCGTCAATTTTTTTATTCTTTTTTATACTTTCATAGCTTGTTCGTTTAGCCAAATATGTTACTGTTTTGATCATTGATACTATTATTAACTTACTGTAGTGCCCCGATACAAATTATTTATTCATGGGAGATTATGTGGATCGTGGTTATTACTCGGTTGAAACAGTGACGGTATGTCTCTGCTACAATGCTTTCTTGTTGCTTGCTGTTTTACTTTTTGAACTAATCTCAACAACCACTTGAGATTGTGATAACAACACAATGTTTGGACTTTCAGTTATTGGTGGCTCTCAAGGTGCGATATCCACAACGCATCACTATTTTAAGAGGAAACCATGAAAGTCGTCAGGTATAAATTTCCACTGTATTGCAACTCATTTAACTGCCTGATTGTGGCACCGTTTGACTTCTCACTTATTGCAGAAATCTTGATTAATTTTTTTGAATTACATACGAGTATGACAATGTTCATCCTTGTGCAGATTACTCAAGTTTATGGCTTTTATGATGAATGCCTACGAAAGTGAGTATTAGCTATATTGATTGTTACATTAGTTGCTCAGTTATTTTTGTCTACTTTATATGCTAAGCAACTGGCAACCTTTTGCAGATATGGGAATGCTAGCGTGTGGAAGACGTTTACAGATTTGTTCGATTATTTTCCACTTACTGCTTTGGTTTGTATCCCTTTTAAATCTTTCTATTAGAACCTGCATATGATGTGGAAGGCTGCTAATAATAATAAATATACGGGCATGAATAAGTTTCACGTGTGCTTCTTTTTGGTTTCTTTTTATCTGATATCAAGTCTTCATTTTTAGGTCGAGTCAGAAATTTTTTGCCTCCATGGTGGATTATCTCCTTCAATTGAGACCCTTGATAACATAAGAAATTTTGACCGTGTTCAAGAAGTTCCACACGAGGGGCCAATGTGTGATCTTTTATGGTCAGACCCAGATGACCGATGTGGTTGGGGTATCTCACCTCGTGGTGCTGGATACACATTTGGCCAAGTATATATTGCATACCTTCTCCAAGTTTGTTTTAAATTTATTTTTGGGATTATTAACTTTCTTTTTGTGTTTAAACTTATCAGGACATCTCTGAACAATTTAATCATGCAAATGGGTTAAAGCTCATTGCTAGAGCACATCAGCTGGTGATGGAGGGATTCAACTGGGGTCATGTAATAACTTCATATACTCTGCCTTTTCGTGTACAATAATAGATGTTTAGTACTGTTATTGACTTTTTTTTAATGGGTGTAACAGGAACAAAAGGTTGTGACAATTTTTAGTGCACCGAATTATTGTTACCGATGTGGGAATATGGCTTCCATTCTTGAAGTAGATGATTGCAAGGGTCACACCTTCATTCAGGTCTCTCTTTTTCTATGAAAACCCTTTGTTATAAAAATTGATATTTCGCTGCAATCTTGATCCATTTACTTGTTAACGGTTCATTGGGGTTATGTTTTATTATTATAAATGGGTCAAATGGAGTATTTTAGCTGAAGGGAAAATGGATAAAACAGGTCGAAATGTCTTTCATAATCTTTTTTTAAAACGAAATCAAAGTTGAATCATTTTGACTATTTTTTAAATACAAATAATAACTATAATAATATAACCTTATAGGCTAGGGTCGTATCAGTTACCTAAATGAGTAAATGATCATGTTGAGAACTTGAGTCAGACTTAAATCATTTTGACTATTTTTAAAAGTTCTTACCAGCAGGACCTTCGTCTTGCATCATCTGTATCGAAGTACCTTTATTGTTGCTGAATTTAATATTGTGACTATACTATTTTAGTGAGGTATAAATGTTTAAGAAAGTGATATATATATATTTTTTAAAATCGATTTTCTCTAAAAAAGTGTCTTTTCACAACATGAAAAGTAAGTTGCGAAATTAAAGACCTTTTCGCGACATATGATGCGAGATGGATGGTCTTTTTGGTAAGAAGTAATAACAGGTCAAAATTTTGAGGTGTCTTCTCAAGGAGGGTCATTTTGGTGATTTCACACATCTAAGAATGACTTGTTTAAATTTTAACCTGTTGTGACCCATTACCATATATGTGTCATGGAACTAAATAGAATCTTGAATTGCAGTTTGATCCAGCTCCCAGAAGGGGTGAGCCAGATGTGACCCGTAGGACTCCAGATTACTTCTTATGAGGTAGCAGCTGCTTGCCCTTTTCGACCAGCTTTTGCCCGGTCAGCTAAAATGGTGGTTCATGCGATTACCATGCAAAATGGGCAGGTGATGCTTCATCTGACATAAGCCAGATAGGGGCTTCAGTCATTGGGAAAGAAGTGCATCAGCAATCCTTGTGGCTCGTTTACATCATCATCAATCATCATCATCTAGTGCTTATTTTCTGCTCTGATTATTTATGTCTGTTGTTAGTAGAAGCATAAAGTTGTTGGGTGGGGATATATAGAAGAAAGACAATTTAACATCATGTCTTTTGATTGAAGCCTGATATTGTTCTTTTTTTGTTATATTTTTTGACTGTAGTTAATGAACATTTGCTGTTGACTTTACTACTGTGCATTTGTTGTTAATTCTTAAAGAGGTGGTTTTGGCGTTTGTTCTCTGTATTTTGTAATAGTCAGCGTGTTCGATTTAAGATATCTACTATGGCACTCGTGGACAAGTCAACAGGTTAATGTAGGCAGTCATTTTGTATAGCATCAGCGTACTGATGGTTTGGGGGAATAACGTGTAACCTTTTTTATGATGTGTGGTTAAAAGGGTTCAAATAATGGTTCAAGGATGTTTGAATAAGTGTATTGTAAGTCATTATTTGATTCTGAATGCTACTTGGTGATATTTATTACAACGGTTCTAATGAGAGTGCACTTGGATAGTTGTGTTGTTATAGACTTCTTGTTAAGATCGAAGCTGTTCATAAGACGATTTTTTTTTTGACACATGTAACAAAAGTAAAAACTTATTCAAGTTTCTTCTAGAATTGTACGTGAAGTGTCTTCGTATAGTACTTTCATGTATTCATATAGTATTTTTGTGAGAACTTATTCAAGATTCTTTTTTGAGTACATGTAACAAGACTAAGGATCAAACGAGAAAGAAAACTTAAAATGAGAAGAATGAGAAATAATTTTAATTACACATTTGAGATGCATCGACTTAAATTAGATGCATCCCTAGTCTTTTAGATGCACCATAATATATTTTCTAGCAAAAAATTAGATGCATATACATATATTAGATGCATTTCATCAAGTTAGACGAATCCTATACATTTTTCGTCCTCTGCGGGTCAAATTTGTTTTTAGTACTACTTTGCACCGTTTTCACTTCAAAATCACTTTCGAAACTAATTGGGATGCATCTAAATGAATAGAGATGCATCTAAATCAAGTCGATGCATCTCAAATGTGTGGTTATAATTATTTCTCATCCTTCTCATTTTAAGTTTTCTTCTCACTAGATCTTTACCGCATGTAACAAAAGTAAAAACCTTTTGGTTTTAAATCATACAAAACTTAATTAATTTACACTGTAGTTTTTTAGTTTGTGGTTCCAGAAAAATAACATAAAATTATATCCAAATCTTAAATTCTCATGAACAAAATCGATATCTTATTAAAATCACATATTACACTAAAATAAAATATTTTTGCATAAGGACACGTTTGGTAGGGTGAAATTCAAAGAAATGAAATAAAGTGCAGAAATCAAATCACAGAAATGAATTATCAAAGAAATTCAATATAAGTTCCAATGTTTGATAACACAAGAGAATTGATTCAAGAAATTATTATTATTATTATTATTATTATTATTATTATTATTATTATTATTAAATAATAATAATAATAATAATAATAATAATAATAATAATAATAATAATAATTGATTCAAAAAGGAGTGGGAGCACAGATAGTGTCAAGACTCCCCTCCAATTTCATGTAATTTTCATGGTTTCAATGAAAAATCATTATTATTAAAATAATAATAATAATAATAATAATAATAAGTTATTATTATTATATTAATATATTATTATTATAATATTAAATTATTATTATTATTTATTATTATTATTATTATTATTATTATTAGAGTCAAGTTATTCTACAAATCAAACATTTCTTACATACCAAGGGACTTATCCCCACCATCTATCTAAAAAGAAAATCAATGGTTGAGATTAAAAACATTTTATTATTTCACCCATTTTTGCAATTTGTTTTTGCTATTGTTCACGTAAATGTTTATGTGCATATATCAACAATTTTGGGGTGAAACAAAAAATCTTCCATTTTATATAGAAAAACATAATGGATTTATAACATATCCGCATGTCTACATGGTCATAAAATATTTATATTTGAAATTTGTAGTTAACTAATCGAAACTACGTTGACATCATGAAACTCCGAAATCAGATTCTTTAGACACGACAAGATTTCAGTCCAGTTTATGACCGACCAGGCTAAGACCCCACCTGAACCAAGACACGCCTGCAACAAACCGGTTTGATCGGTGCTGGTCCAGTCTTCGGTCTATTTTTTTGAAGAAATTCCAGATTAACCGCTCTAGTCAGGTTTTGGGCGCCGGTCCAGTCTCCGGTCTGGTTTTCTACCCCTGCTAGACTGTATGCTCAGCATTTTCAATTCCAAATGTCGTATTACTATATACATCCTGGTTACCAATTGTAACTGGTGGTGTATGACTATATGCAACTCAAAGAACACAGTCCTTAAAAGTTGACCCATAAATAAGGGGGTGTTTAGGAATTGAGGGTTATTTAGGTAGTGAGTCATTTACAGCAATATACAATTTTGAAGGTGTTTGTATGATTATTTGCAAGTGAAACAAGTCGTTTTGTATTTATTTATTAAAAAAAAAAAAAAAAAAAAAAAAAAAAAAAAAAAAAAAACTGGCAACTACTTATTCATAGAGATTATTTCAATAAGCATCTGAATTACCCACTAAAAGTTAGAGACTGCTGCAGTACTGCACTTAAAGATAACTTCGCTTGCATATAAGAGAACATATACCAAATGTGAGTTTACAAGTAAGAGTATAATTTAGTAACTTCAAGTCTTCATATTTCTAACCAAGTATTACATGGAAATAAGTCAAATAAATCACAATTTTCTACCCAAATCAACATTTAACACAAAACTGCTCATTTCCATTATACTTTGTGTATCAAATTTAGCAGAAAAAATAAAATAAACAAACTAATAAAACAAATTTACAATATGCCTTTAGCTTTTCCCAGGTTCCGTCGCCTTTGTTCTAATTGCTGTCCTCCAGATTTCCTCCTATACCACAAATGAACAACACATGAATACATCTAATCACGTTTTTCGGATTTGTAAAAATGAACAAATTTATGGATGTGAGGTGCACATATTATTTCTTTTCCGCAATCGTGAAGTACTATGTACAGTGTAGTGCAATGTTTTGCTTTTGTAAATATATATCGTATCAAGCACAAGCATTAGGAATTTAGAATATTTAGCCTTTCGAACATAAGTCGGCAAATGCTTTAGATCAGAAAAATAAGCATATAATAGTATCAAGATTGACAGACATGAGTCAACAATGACATAGAAGATTGCCACTGGTTTCATCCTCAAGCTTACTCGAGTCTATAGTTCTAGATAGCATAAATAAGACTGACCAAAATCTAACAGTTCCTTGAGACAAGGAATTGGCAATGCTGATGTCAATTCTGACTCAATTACATATGAGCAGGGCCGTTTGGGTTACATGTCATCTCTAACGGGTCAAATGGGTATAAACAATTAGCCTGGTAGAAATGGGCCACAAGCTGTTTAAAGGTCAGCCAAACTGCAGCTTTATCAGATAATCGGATGAACTCTCGGAAACCATTTTGCTAACAAGATTTTATATAATAATTAATTTTTTTATCATTAAAATTCATAATCATGTTTCGGATCGACCCTACACCACCCTTACAAAATACTACTATTATTTTTACTCGAACATGTTAGTATGTTACCCACCCTACCCCACCCCACACGCATATTTTGCCATCTCTGGAAATTGGCACTGCATGACTTATCAAAGATTGTGCATCCACAAAGCAAATCATTGTTAATTTCAGGAAATAGAACTCGTGCATAATGCATTATAACATTTTCAAAGCAAACTAAAGAATAATTGAATAATTCTAACCTGATCAACAAGTATTGATACCATCCTTGCAGTCACTGGTCAAATTGTAAAACGTTTCAACTTGTGTCTTTGCCCTGTAAAGCACCTCAGTATCCACTGCAACTCTCATATACCCATCAAACTCAACAGGCTTGCCATTCAGAACAGTTGTTTCATTGTACCATTCACTTGTATTTCCCCATAATTCCTTATAATCATCAAGCAAATGAACCTTGTAATGAGACCTTAACCTATCAAAATAATTATAAAACGGCTCATTTGTTGCAACATAAAGATTCCTCCATGGCTGAATAACTCCTTGAAGCTTTGTAACCAAATTGTCGGGTGATGTATCGTCATCAAGGTGGGGCCACAATTCTTTATTTTGTGCCTTTTCTCCTCGAACTACATGAACCGCATCAAAATCCCAATCCATTTGACCACTGATCTCAGAAACTATATTCATAAGTCTTTTCGACTTCCATAATGCTTCCCATGGTCTCTGAACATAATTTGCTGCTTTACTTTCACAAACCCGGTACCAATAGTTCTCAGGCTCAGGTGTGTCAAACTGCCTCCAAATAATTGTACTCCTATCTTTCTTTAACTGCATTGGTGTGACTTTATAAGTCGGAACCTTTCTCACTGGAATTTTCTTTTTATGATTCTTCTCCCATCGTTTCCAATCTTTAAGAAACTCCGCTTCTTCCACTATTGAAGCCGTTTCCTTCAAATGCTCAAAATCAAAGTAAAATCTAAAGTCTTTTCCTTCTTCATCCTTTTTACTTGTAGTATAAGTCGAAGCCAAACAAACACTCAAATCCATAACAAAAGTACGGTTCAAATACTGAGCTTCACCAAGAGCACACAAGAAGCTCCAAATATAATGATTCATATTCTTACAATAATCCCCACCACGCGAATAATACAAATACTTCCCATTCCTAAAAGCTGGATCCGAACCCAATACCGGGATGGTATCATTAATCTCATCGTCACGATAAGATGGTGATACCTTAACCCTCTCGCCACTTCTAGTACTATTAAACCTACTTCTAGGACGCCGTGCATTAACACCTGAATGCCACCCCTTTGCATTCACTATCTTATAACCACAATCATCCGTATACCCAATCTTAAACCTCCTAAAATCCCTATACCTCCTCCACGACTTCTCCTTCCTATTCCTAAACCTCCACGACACATCACACTCATTCGGATTCACCCCATCAACCGGCA
Source organism: Artemisia argyi (assembly GCA_030686995.1). Taxonomy (NCBI): domain Eukaryota; kingdom Viridiplantae; phylum Streptophyta; class Magnoliopsida; order Asterales; family Asteraceae; genus Artemisia; species Artemisia argyi. The sequence continues at coordinate 149,761 of JARVZY010011220.1, read as the reverse complement.
TTTGATACTCTAGAAACACAATCCCTTTAAAATGTTTCAAATTAAACTTCTTAATCGCCATCAAAACCCCACGATCCGAACAATTCACTAACCGCGAATCATCGCACCCTACACTCACACTCACATTCTCACTCTTCTCTCCCAATCCGAAACTCGTCTCATCGTTTCTTACATCACTAGCCTCCACATCAGCCTCAGAAGGGGCTGCAGCTGGAGCAACACTAACCATACCAACATCTTCTCCGGTTTTCAAAACCGAAGTATCGATCATAAAAGTGGCGTTTTCGACATTAGTAAAGACCCTAGTTAAGGCTCTAGATGACTCCCATGGATCAGGTGGTTGGTAAGTAATAGCAATAACAGTAATCACAAGTACAGTAAATACAAATACAGAAAAACATACATTGCTTATAAGTTTTATTAAGTTTTGACCTATTGGATCTGTTCCTGAATTGGGTTCTTTCATATTGTTACTAAACTTTAAAACCCTTACTTTATATAATATAAAGATTCAGGATAAGACTAACGGAGCATAGGATATGATGAAATATGAATGTTTGGTTACCTTGGATCTGAAGTGGATCTAATGTAAGATGATCAGTGTGTGTGTGTTTAGTGTGTGTGGAGACAAAGATACTACACCGACTGGATGAGTTGAAAACATAACAAGGAAGATAAGGGCTTATTTCATCAAGTGGGAGGGCCCTCTTAATGACAGAAAAAGAAATATATTATATGTGTTGCCCCACCACTATCTTCCCATTAAGACTCATTAACATAAAAAAGAAACACCCCCTAACTTAACTATGACAAAAGTCAAAGTAAACCGTAAAAAGAAGGGTGCATATGGGTTAGCTAGTCCTTTGGTGGAATTAGGGCATCACCCTGGTAAACTAAAAACCAGTTCAACACTTAGAACGTGAATCATTGGTGTGTTGAATTACCCTAATGATTTTTGGCAAATCATCACAGACATAAACGGATTTGATATGTCTTTACCTGTAGCCGTTTGCTCAGGACTAGTCAATTATTTGGTTCCGAGAAAGGGCCTTAATCCATGGTAAATTAAAAACCATTTTCACTCTCAGCACATGAAGCATGGGTGAGTGAAATAACCCTATAGTTTTGAGCAAACTATTAAAGCTATCAATGGAATTGAGATGTTTTTACCAAAAACCGTTTGCTTTTGGACTAGCCAACACTTTGATGGAAACATTTAACATCTTGGTGAGTTGATTACTAAAATATGGTTTTCCACTGCCTTTACCACATGTCATATACATATGGGCTAGCCAACTCTTCACTCTTAGAGATATGGTGAGTTGAATACCATACAATTTTTGGTAAATTGTCAACCAAAAACGGATTTGATGATCATACCAGAGTCGTACCCTCATGGTGAGTCAACTTTTTCTTGTCTTAAAGACATGGTAAGTTGATTACCATCAGTATGAAGAAATTCATACTCAAAACCCTGTCGACAATGTTTCTCAAACATACAAGTTAGTAGACAAAATAATACATACATTTTTTTAACTAAAAAAAATAAGAAAGAAAAATATACAATAACAAATTAACATATTACCCAATGTTATATTTAGAAGCCAATTCTTGTCTGTCAAGAAGATTCCTCCTAATGATATGAATCAACTGTTCTGCATGAGTCATATCATTCCCCACCATATCCTTAGGAACTGTCAACTTAACTTCAAGCATCTGCTTCATAACACTTATGGAAATAGGATATAGAACATTTGACCACATATACAACACCTTGCCAGACATAGTAAAAACCATATGCACACTAGATAGAGGGAAAAATTGGCAACTAACAACATCCTAAGAATGTTGACCAGTCCAAACTTTGAAACCTTTGCCAACATGATATGAAGAATCACAAAGCACATACAAATCTCCAAGCAGGAACAGACCAACACCTTCAGGCTTATGTGATCTAAAATAGGTAGTCACCCAGCCATATAAATTGAGTAAATCATGTCTATCCACAATATGTAAAATCTCACTGAGAAAAGTGAAATGCTTAGAAGATCCATCTTTTCTGTGGATAGTATTCACTTGTCCCATTGGAAGCTTAGTCAATTCCCATTTAACCAAAGGGTACCACATAACAGGATCCTCATCATCTTCCTCGGCAAACTCAATGAAGGAACTATCCTCTGCTGGTAAATCAATGACTTTAGAAACTCTTTTTCTTGCTATGCTCTTCTGCCTTTTTCCAGGAGTAGAAGAAGGAGAAGAAACATTAGGATAAGGTATTTCAGAACCCTGAGCTTCAATATATACATCAAAACCATCAGTATGAACAGACTCTGTGTCATCAGTAGGAATGAGTTTATCTGCATCAGTGGCAACAGGTTGTGTATCGTCAGCAGGAATAGATTGTTCCTAAGATGAATCCATAGGAACAGATTCCTGAGTTGAGGTATTCGAAGGTTTGGAAATCTCCTCAACATGTACAAATGGTTCAGGAGGAATAGTATCAGCAGTAGATCCTTCAACTGCATCAGTAGAATGAGAAGGTTGTGCATCAGCAGATTTCACACTAGGTTTTGAAGCATCAGCAGTAGCAGAATCATCCACCTGAGTCAGAACTGAAGGTGAATGAACTTGACCCCCATCCTTAGAGGCATCAGCAACATTAGCAAACTTTAATCTCTTTGTTGCAGGTTCTTCCAGAAGACTTGCAGGCCTCTTCAAAGGCTGATTAACCTTAATCCCAGCTTTCCTAATATAAGAGTGGATCCTCTCATACTGTACAATGAGTTCAGCATTTGTGAATCCTTTCACATAATTCATAGTCCACCCTTTTCCATATACAGCAGAACTTTGATTTTTGATAAAAGTTCTCATATAGTTCCTCATTTGTACTTGAGTCATGGGCAGATTTCTCTTCTCTTTTGCTTTTCTTTTTGCCTCAGCTCTCTTCCTTTGTTCTTCCAGAAGACTTGCAGGCCTCTTCAAAGGCTGATTAACCTTAATCCTAGCTTTCCTAAGATAAGAGTGGATCCTCTCATACTGTACAATGAGTTCAGCATTTTTGAATCCTTTCACATAATTCATAGTCCACCCTTTTTCATATACAACAGAACTTTGATTTTTGATAAAAGTTCTCATATAGTTCCTCATTTATACTTGAGTCATGGGCTGATTTCTCTTCTCTTTTGCTTTTCTTTTTGCCTCAGCTCTCTTCCTTTGTTTGCCCAATGCAACCATCTGTTGAGCATAATCTTCCACATCAAAAGCATACCCTAAAACTGTTTGAGCTAGAGTTGGATTTGAAGTGACTTGAGTGGTAAGATTATCCCAATGTTCAGCTGTAAACTTTTGTGAAATCTCATCTAACTCCCTCTATCTGTTAGCAGGTAAAGTACTTGGAGCTGGAAAGCCTTCTTTATTCAGATCTTCTTGAATTTTCCTAGCCATCTCCTCATGAAGTCTCAACTCTTTTTTCTTTCTGGCCTTATTGGCCATGTCTTCAGCTAGCAATTGTTTAGCATACTCCTTGCCAAACCTTTCTTCCTCTAATTGTTTCTTGGTTCTTTGTCTAACAGGAGGACCTGCTTCCATCATAATAGATTTATCTTTGTCTAATGAAACAGAGGAAACACCAGAAGGAATGGTTGGCTCAACAATTATAACAGCAGGATCAGAAGGAATGTGATCAGAAGTTATCCCAAAACTAGCAGAAACTTGATCAGCAGCTTGATCAGCAGAAATGGCATTAGTAGAATATCCATCAGCAGGAATCTTAGTAGCAAAAACATCCTCCATAGTATCATCAGCAAGTAATGGAGAAGCTTCAGCAGGAATGGATGTACTAGTAGCAGCAATTCCATAACTACCAGCAACATTCAACTTGCTCCTTTCAAATGTTGATCCCTCTGACTTTCTTCTAAGCCTTTGTAAGTGACTCCTTCTAGCAGATGACAACTGAGCATCATCAGATTGTCATCATTAGGGTGATCATGTACACCCATAGGAACAACAGCATCATCAACCCTTGCACTTTCTAGAGAAGCTTTAGCCAATAAGTGAAGACCATCTAAATCAGTATCCTCCTTGGCTCCATTATGTTCCTCATCAGAATCAATCACAACACCCTTTCTCTTTTTAGACTTTAGCTTATGTTAGGAATATAAATATTATCGTTAAAGACTCGATCACCCCAAGTATAGATTGGCAATACGTAGCTCATAGTATTATTAGTTAGTTTGTTAGTTAGTACGTAGTTAATATAAATGTAAATAGTATTCGTGGAGTGGGTCGGGTCTTTACCCACTATCAGCTCACTCCACAGCCCGTTTTATGGGGCATACATACTGTAAGTGTATATAAACCCTCTCCCACACAAGGGAAGGGTTGGTTGTTTCAATAATACACATACAACTAGTGTGTTTTTCTCTCTCAAGAAACTTCCCCTCTCTAGTTTACTCTCTCTCTCTCTAACTCCAACCATGGGATTCATCTTCTTCAATAATCCAAGACCTCCCGAATCCACATAATCAACATATATCGATCCTACAATTGGTACCAGAGCCTAGGTTTGTAATCTGTGTTGATTTTATGGTTTGATTATCGTGTTTGAAGCTGTTTTTTTTATATACATCTTTTGCAACAGGATTTTTTTTCCTACCTTATTGGTATAACTATTTTCTTAGTATACTTGATGTTTAAAATGGTCAAAAAGTCTCATGGTCATATTCTTAACATAGCAGCTTTAACTTTTGGTTTGAATAAGTTCAACTGTTAACTTTGCAACTGCTCATGTGTCATGGAGTTTTGGTTTACTGATGTTTACATGTACATGGTCGGATATGGTAAGAAGAATGGTCATTATGAGAGTCGGAATCTGGGTTTGGTTCTCATGTTCTTGGCAGCGGTTTGCTAGAAATGGAATAGGGACAAAACAGGTGACAGTGACTTGTGTACTACCTTGATAGTGACCAGCGATTTGGTCACAGCAATTTGGAGTAGCGATTTGTCCTTGAATATCACTTTTATTTGCAAAATGTAACGGGATGCTGCCAAAATTTCGTGAGTCATTGCAATTTGTCTAAAAGAAATAAAAGAGTAAAGAATAAAATGAAGAAGAAGAAGACAAAGACCTTTTGACCACGTTGACCAAAGGCAAATACCAAACACACTCTTTGCTTGAACCTCAGTTTTAATATCATCAGTCAAATGAAAGCGAAAAGTGAAAACAGATCCAAAACCAAACAATCTCAGCAACAAATCCACAGCCTATCCTAAACCCTTCAACAACCAACGAACCAACTTCAACAAACAACTAATCCTACATATCATCACATCTCTACTTACTCCAAATCGAAACACAATAATAAATCAAGATGAAGACCTCAGTTCATTTGTTCACTTGGCAACAATCTTTATTGATCTCACTTGTGTGAACAAAAATAAATTCATCACAGATCTGAGATATAAGACTCATATGATAGAAAAACGTTACTAGATCTCAGCCTCGTGTTCGTTGTTAATCCGTATGGATTCTTAACACATGCACATCATCGATCTATCTTTGAAGCTTACACTTCATGTTTTATATCCGAAAACTAAAGTAAGAATAATAACATAATATGTTATTTTCTTACTTTGATTCGTTCAAAGGTGCACAAAAAGATTAAACAAATTTCACCCTACCATAACATCAAGACCATCGTCTTGGTTTTGTGTCGATTGGTATGTGGTAACAAGTGACCAAAGCTTCAAAAGAGGAAACATAAACAACTTTGTTTCATCTCTTATTTCGAATGAGGAACTAAGACGAAACCTAACCTAGACCTTTATCAAAAGATCGTGAAGCCATAAACATTCCTTGTGTTCTTCGAAGCTGGTACTAGAAAAAGTAGTGTTCGGGTGTGGTTAAGGGACATAAAATCTCTATTTATGTTTCGATTAAACAAGAAAAGGTGAACGAGGTTTGGTTTGAGTACATGATACTCATATTATGTGTGTTGTGATGATGAGATGAGATGGATTTGGTTATGATCGGTTTCAAGATTTGAAGATTGATAAAAATTTGATGAGATTTTTTTGATTTGGAAAAACAAGATTGGTGGAAGAATGATGATGAGGGCGGATTTATCACTAAGTGATTAGGGTTATGTGAAGATTTGTTATGATTTTATAGCCTAATATTTAGGGTATGTTGTATTAGTATTAATGGGCTATTAGCAGATTTCGCCTATCATTGGCTTGGGTTATCTTTGGGCTTATTCAAAATTTGGATTAATATTAGGCCTATCATGACTAATACTGACATGACGTGTCAAAAGAGAATAATTTGCAATTTTGCGATTATTGAATGGATTCAATGGGATTTTGTCCGAAAAGTATACAGTTGGAGTACTTTGGTGTATTGCTTAATTGAATGGTGGGCTATTTGTTGGTTAACAGTTGTATAAGGATTATTCGAATGCAATTTTTCTCTCGGAAAGTTTGCATAATTAATATTGGTTTGGATCTATTTTGGCTTATTATTGGACGAAGATTGGACTTGGATTTAGACAAATAAATTTCACGGAGTTATGCATTTTTGACAAGAACGGAAATCTCAACATACAAAACCCTTAGTTTTCAAACCCTAATTTACCGAAAAATTCTTCAGGGGCGCGCTGCCCCCTGAACCCCCCAGCGAACTCACCGCGGAGTTTGATCTGCGGAATAGGGGGTATCTAAAGAATTAGGGTGTATTGATATTCATCAAAATGTCAAGTGGCTGAGAATTTGGACTTGGAATGTCAAAGTGAGTACGGAGTTGATTTGGTTTTACTAATTTGATATTGAAGTGGAATTTCACGAAGGAGCGTACTTATTTTATATTGAAGTCGGGGTTGGTTGGATGCATGACTTTCAATGATAACTTGCTCGTGCTCAAGATTTAAGTTGAAGACTTGGTTTATCTAGTTTCCAGAAGTCGGGGTGGATGGTTGAAGACCTGGTTAACTATCACTTTCAGGAGTTACATTGTGGATAATCGCAAGAGGTGATGAATGTCTCGTACTTTGTCAGGATAGTATCGATTACTTAGAGATTTGCATGGCGCAAAAATTCTCTACACCGTTCTTCCAACAACAACAGTGCAAGCTTAATTAACAAATTTGGAGAATTCTACTTCATTTTCAAGTTGGGTATATCGGGTTTACTTCACCAAGTGGTCACAGCAATAGCCGACAGAATACAAGGTTGGGTTGTTTGCCAAAGAGTTCAAAGGTTAAGATGTGATCAGCAATTCTCATGGGATATTTGATGCTATAGAATGTCAATGATACTTCACAAGAGCTTCTCGGGTATATGGTCGTACACGTCAAATGATGCTTCCAAAAGCTCGATACCATCATTGGGGGAGAAACGTGTACTTTGATGATATAAGGTCAACCTCCATGGGGAAGTGGTTTATACTACTTTACTTAGTATGGTTTGTGGAGAACTCTACATATGTGAGAAGAATTGTTGGTGATCTCCTGCATGTTCCCTCAAACAGTTAGTCGGGGTAGATGGTTGTCATAACTCATTCAATTTATCAGTGTCTCACGGTTTCTTCTTGGTTTTGTAAAATCCCGCGAAAGAATCTATTTCTCGGTTTAAATCATAGATTTGTAAAATCCCGTGATGATGGAACTATCCTAGAGACAGAAATGTGCATTTTCGGAGATTAATTGTCTCTGGTGCTATGGCTTCAACTTCGAAGAAGGGATAAAATATGTACTTCATGTATTGGATGAGTTTTGATACACTTCATGGCATTTTAGGTTATAACAAAGTTTTACGGGGATATGCGCTTTTGGACAATGATAGGGATAAAACCACTATCAAAGTTCATTTTCAAACATCAAAAGAGGCTAGATTTGGGCATCTAAACAGCAAGATGTGACTACGGCGTTAATTCATTATTATTTATTTGAGGTTGAAGTGAAACTTCACGGGTGCGTGTACTTAGTATCTGAAGATATCGGGGTGGTTGGATGAAGATTCTTCGAGATCCTTGTTCGAGCTTTCAACTATTACAATGACGAAGACTTGGATATCTAGTTATTTTGGTGATTCTTCTTTTCTATTATTACAAAATAACTATCACTTTATGGAGTAACATTGTAGTGCTCAGTGTCACAACTCACACGTAGTTGTCGATATTCAAGAGGTGATGTACGTCTTATACTTGATGGTTGGTTGGTTGAAGAGTATAGAGTACTTAGGGATTCAAAGTTGCACGGACTCTCTACACCGCTCTTAGTCACACATTATTGCAAGTTTAAGTCACAAGTTCGGGTTATCTTACTTCAGTCTCAAGTTCATCATATTGGGTTTTTCTCCATCAGTAGTCATGACATATAGCCGACAGAATGATTATGGGGTTGGTAATTAGTTAGCAGAGAGAAGTAGAAAAGAGAGAAATGACGTATGTTCACATCAGTTCAGGCCTCGCTCTTCAACATAATGGCGTCTGCTGAAAACACTTTAGGCCCCGTTCATCAAAGAAAAGAAAGGTGTACGTTTCAGTGCGCCTATCTTAGAAAGAAGAGAAATCTTCTTATTTATGACCATTCTCATCAACAAGCTTCATGCTTTTCCCATGTTCGTACAACCATCAAGTGGATCGACATGCATTGGAGTATATTTTTGTGTTTCACTTATTCAATCAAAAATTGCAAACTGGCATATGCAATTTTTGAGGGGGAGAAGGGAAAGGATGAAGATACTACATGTTGATGATGTTTGAAGAATGTTCATTCGGCTCTTGTACGCAGATATTTTCTCCTTCTAAGGTTTAACACATTTCAACAAGTGGTTTAGGCGTATTACAAGCTTCATGGAACTCTTCATGTGCTAAACCATTGATGAGGAAACAAAAAAGGGGCTGCTTCCAGAGTGTTTTAATCATCATCTTCTTCGCAGTAGTTTTTGGTGCTACACACATATTTATGCTGCATCTGATAAATTTCAACCATCACGGAATCTCAACTATGGCAAAACTGTCATTGCATGCCATTTTTGAGGGGGAGAACAAGCGTATGTCCTTTTCCTTTCGACTATGGCAAAAATGTCATTAGCATGCCACTTTTGAGGGGGAGAATAGGCGTGTGTTCTTTCTATTCTTTCGTGGGAGGAGTAATGTGTATGTTGGGGTTATAAATCATGAAGGGATCGAGCTTAATTATTCATGTTGGGGAGATTGGTCTCTACCACTGCGAAATATTTCGTGGTTTGTTACTCTGTTCGAGTTCTATTGTCACTTCTGAGATTCGAGCTTGGTGTCATCATTTAGTACTCCAGTTGATTGAGTGATTCAGATAAAGAAGAAGATGGTTAATATCAAGACCCTCAAACGTGATCATGATGTTAAAGTGTTGAATCTATTAAAGGGGATGATCAGTTTGAGGAGGAGCCGATTCAGAAACTTCACAAGTTATTGAAGAAGCTCTTTACATACGATGACCTAATTGATGGGGAGCAAACTCAATTAGTCATCATCTCATGACTCCTGAATACGTCAGCTCAGGAGTCGTGAGGTTTATCGACATCTTCTCACGGGCTAATATTATTATTGTTAAAGGGCTTCCAGTTATAGATAAAGGGCTTCCAGTTAATGCTTCATGTACACATCATTATGATGATTCCGATTAATCGCAACCATCAGGGGAGAGGAATGTGTACACCAAGGACGCACAACAAGTTCATGTGATCGGGCTTAATCACTTATTCCGGGATTGATAACCGCAGAGATGATCAGTGGTTCAACTTGTTACTTTGGTATTATCATTTCGTGTGTACATCACGAGCTGATTAATCATAACAATCAGGGGAGAGAATTGTGTACATCAAGGATGCACAACAGGTTCACGTGATCAGGCTTAATCATTTATTCCGGAGTTGATATCCGCAGGGATGATCAGTGCTTCAACTTGTTACTTTGGTGTTATCGTTTCTTCTTGTCTTTGGGTACATGTGTACATTATGGGCTGATTTGGAATATGTAATATAACTGGAATGCATTTAGTGAGATAGAGATGTTGATATCCTATTCCTCAAATGGACAACATTGAAGAAGGTCGAGTCTACAGTCTGTTCTACATTCTCTGCTACGTGTTAGAAGACTAAAGACGATACACAACTAATTATCGAAAGACTTCTTCATATTCAAGGCATTCATCAAGAAAGGTTGTCAGTTTAGGGGAGAGCACTAATTAGGGGAGAGTGAAAAGTATGTGTTAAAATCCCTAATCAGATGTGCTCACATTGCTCTTCAGCAAGTTGATTCTCACAGTATACATTTGAGCTTATTTTGTTCTTCTCACAAGATTTCAAGTCTATGGGCGTAAAATGTGTTGCTGATTCTGGGTATCAAAACCAGCAAGGGGGAAGGAGACATACACCAGAACGCACAATGAGTACACGTGACGAGCTTTAAACTTCTACTTAAGTGAAGTTATTCCGGGAAGACAAATGTCATTACCGCAGAGAAAATCAGTGTTTTAACTCGTTCTTTTGGTGTATTATTCCAACTACGTGGGGGAAGTGATGTAAGAAATAGTTTCTGATGACAAAGACATACACAATTGATTGTATGTGTACTTCGGGTTTCTGTGCTTCATATAATGAGACTGATTGCATCATTTCAACTACTTGGGGGGAAGTGGTCTCTGGATACTTTTTGGTACGCATTACTTCAGCCTTCAGCGGGAAGAAAGATGAGAAGCACTATTCAAGTGTGAGATGATACGTTTCTGAGCTATCAAAGCTTCACATTGAGAAGGCTCAAGTTCTTACGACTATTCAGGAGCCTCGAACGCTTTGGTGGTGAAAGTTTAAGAGATGTTGACTACTGACTTCTACTACCCGCAGACTGATATCCTCTTTTCGGTACTCATGGCAACATCCTCTTAAACTGCATAATATCCTTTTGTACATATTTTAAAACCAAAAAGAAAATAGAAAATTATAAAACCAACAAAATCCATAAAATTCGAAAAATCATAAAATCCAAAAATATTCTTCTCGCGACATGTCTCTCGTATAATCAATATTATGTACGTTTCTGGAAATGTCATTCAATAATGGCACGGATTCATACATATGCTTGAGCGAGAGTTTTTCTATCTTTTAAAATAATGTTTTCTAAAACATGTCGTTTCTCAAAAAATTTCTTTCAAAATAATGGCTTGCAGTTATTTCAGACTGTAACCCGTACTTAAAATTATGGCTTGCTATTACTTCAGATAGCAACCCGGTCTTCAAAATGGGGAAAGTATGTCGCCAAAAAGACGGATGTTCCTCTCACTGGGTGATGTTCACCCGGGCACGGATTACTTTATATCTGTGTTTCTTCGATCTAATGTACGTTTCAGTGCATTATTTCTTGACTAAGAAGAGAAGTCTTCTTTTACCAAAACAAATATTTTTCTTTCTATGATTCTTCAGAAAAATATTTTGCATCTAAAATGGTGGTTTAAAATAATGTTTGAAAATCAATTGGACTTAAGTTTTTCATAAAATTTGCCACTCAATCTATGACAAAAAGGTTTAATTTTTCACAAAATTTTAAATGTACAAATGGTCATAGATTGAGGGGGAGAGTGATTTTAAATTTTATTTTAGATCATCAAACGTTCGTCTTTGTTCGGTTCTAGGGTGATATAAATGTGTTGTTATGTGTCATTTTATGATTTTTTCATGGGTTTTTTTTGTTAAAATTCCAAATCATTTAAAACTCATCATACTTGACACTAACATTCTCCCTTATTAACTGAGGGGGAGCATCGTAATGTTCCATTATCAGTGTATATTAAAATCAGACCACATTTTCTCCCAAAGTTTCTAACTTATTTAAATCAATTGGGATCACAAATCTCAAAAGGTTTGAAATTTTTGATCGGGGGAGAGAATGTGATTTATATATGAAACCTGATAAACAAATGTGATCTTTTAGACTCAAGTGTAGGCTCTCTTATATGTGCTAAACTCTTTCTTATATCGATGCACATATTAAGGGGGAGTGAATGATTCATGATGGCTATTGTGGAAGAATACCAAAGACCGACCATTTGATTTAATGCAATGGAGTTATAAGGATGATAAGGTTAGGTATTAGTTCCCATGATCCAGCCAGAACTGGAGGGATCTTCCCAGGGACAATCCTCTAGTTAGAGTAGAAGTCCTTAGGAATGATTAAAAAAGGAGAAAAGTGAGATAAGGGAAGAGTGCCGACTGAGATGAAGCTAGTACTGGAACAAACCCAACAAGGTTCTAGTAATGAAGTCTCAGTAAGCACTGAAGGGGTTGAAGAATGAAAAAGAAACGTAAATGAGAAAGGGTGAAATGAAATAGCCCTCCATATATTCAACCTTAGGGCAGAAACCGGGTTCAACTCATATGCTACTGGTGGTTACCAAGGTAACACTGGTATTGAAGACAAGATGTCATGGACCCAATGACGCACTGCACTAATCTTCCAAGCCACTCAAGTTCTCTTAAAAGGGCTTGTTTCATTCTCACGGGGAACCCTGCATAACGTATCGACCGCTCATTGCGAGCCATGTTGATACTAAAACAGGAGACGCCTCTCCAGTCTCCAGGAGCGGATCAAAATGCACTATTGAGTCTAGAGCCACGAGATCATCCATAAATCTCATTAGGACACATTTACAATATGCTTACTGTTTCACACAATGTGGAAAGTAAGATAATATATTTAGAGTCCTACACATTATCCTTGCGGTATTGCCAGAACATCTGAGTGATGTGAAATTATTCACGATGAAGATGGAAATCCTGCTAGAGTGAACATCAATCAAGCTCTTGGTAGGTGACATGTGAGATCCTTCATGGATCAAACTAGTGAAAATTGGAAAGCAATGATGGGGCAATTCGTTTTTGAATCAAACTTGTTCCAGGAAATGAATTGACTGATACTTTTGGAAAACCCTTCGATGTGCTTAACTACTTTCTTTCAAGCACATTGACTGCGCATAATTTTCAAGCAAAAGTATTTGACATAAAATTGATGTTTCTCATAAAATTCTCGTTGTATTGCAAAAACTCTCTATCTAGCAATACACGATTGTTTTTCAAAATCAATTTCCTCATTAATCGGTGAATCATTAATTCACCGGTTCACTCACTCCGTGTTGTCTACTTTGAGACGCTCCAGTTTGAGAACGGCTAGTACAGCTGCGAAACCTTGTCAAGGAAGTTCTTCGGAATTCTACCTGATCACAGGCAGTATTTATACTGATTAACGGGGAACCGTGGTTCTTGCAACCTTATTCAACGAAGGTGAACAAAGACACTTTCGTGTGTTTATTGCTAACTGTTGTTTGCAGGAACACCCGACGGTTGCAGCTGATGGCAAATGAGACGTCAATTCATAACCTCATGCTCACACTCCACACTCACAATTAAAGACATCATGAAAAGTGAAAGATCAACAACAATGCTTCCCTAACTCTGATGCAAAGTTTCATGATCCAGAAAGGTGTGAGCATGACGGTCCGATAGTCACAACATCACATGGAGGCGAGTCCACAAAGGATGATTTGGAGATTTACGGTGGCTGATGATCTCAATGAAAGCTCAAAGATCACACATGTCAAAGGAACGTTAATCACAATATCATCGCTTGAAGAACAAAGATCAATGAATTTGAAGAATCAGCAACTACGAGCTCGGATATCAATTCATGGAATAGTATGCCAATATTCATATCATATTTTGCTGGGGTGACCTCCCTTAGGGGGAGATTGTTAGGAATATAAATATTCTCGTTAAAGACTCGGTCACCCCAAGTATAGATTGGCAATATGTAGCTCGTAGTATTATTAGTTAGTTTGTTAGTTAGTACGTAGTTAATATAAATGTAAATAGTATTCGTGGAGTGGGTCGGGTCTTTACCCACTATCAGCTCACTCCACAGCCCGTTTTATGGGGCATACATACTGTAAGTGTATATAAACCCTCTCCCACACAAGGGAAGGGTTGGTTGTTTCATTAATACACACACAACTAGTATGTTTTTCTCTCTCAAGAAACTTCCCCTCTCTATTTTACTCTCTCTTTTTAACTCCAACCATGGGATTCATCTTCTTCAATAATCCAAGACCTCCCGAATCCACATAATCAACATATATCGATCCTACAGCTTATCTTCCAGCCTCCTAACCTTTTTAACCAACTTGAGGACAACCTCTCCAAGTGTTTGTTCAGTACCTTTGAGATCTTTCTCCAACTCATCAACCTTCTTCAAACACCTGTTCACTAAAATAGACAAAGAGGTGAGAGAATTAGGATCCTCAGCTCCACCAACAGGTGTACCTGTGGTATTAGGAGCATCATTGGTCCTTAGAGGAGAATCATGAAAACCTACACCCAAATTATCATAATCATCAAAGGCAGGTCTAAGAGGACTAGGTGTGGCTAGTCTTGTATACTACGGTGAGTCAAGAAGTTGGTCAACGTTAAAAGCCTCTAGCTCAACAGGTTTTTCTATATGTACATCTGGAGACTTAATTGTCTCTACAAAATCACTAACAGGGTCATCAGGAGCAACATCTGGCTAAATAGGAGCAACAAATCCAGGTGATGGTGGTGTGGGAGGTCTAGGTGTTGAAGATCTAGGAGATGGTGGTGGCAGGTCATCAATAGCAATTGATGTACTTGCATCAGGAGCAACTGAGGGGCCAATATCAGCAATAACTGGTGCATTGGCACCATTAGTATCAGGAATAGGTGGATTTTGACCACCAGCAGCATCACCTTCACCAGCATTATCATTGCCAATTGGCCACATAGCAGGCAGTAATGGTCTATGTTCCCCAGCAAAACCGGTTTTCATAGTGGCAAACAATTTAGCAGTAAACTTTCCAATAGGCCTATGGGTTTTGTCTTCAGTCTCAATGCCTAAAATAATCTGGAGGAACCTAGGGTACATGAGAAACTTGTATTTGGTATTCTTAACATTGGTAAGCATTTCCTCAAAGATATACTTAGAGAAATTATAAGTTCTACCCTGTGACAAACAGATAAGACCAAAAGCAAGAGAGCTTGAGAATTGATCCCAGCCCCCTGACTTAGGACTAATGCATTGAAGTAGAGTATGTACCAAAAATCTCCACTTAGGGCAAAACCTGTTTTTATACCAAATTTTCTTCCCATCAGCTTGATACCCAATGTTTGTCAAGCTCTCTACAATCTCCTCCCTTGTAGCCTCAAATTCACCTCTGTAACCACACATTCTTCACTATCAACTGTAGCAACTATCACTTTTGGTTGGCCTTCAATTGATCTTACTTCAGCAGTTTCCTAAAATTGTGTGACCAAAGATTCATACACAACTTCTGGATAATGGGTGAGAGCATAACTAAGCTTCGACCTTTGTAAAAACTCCACCATTGGATCAAATACTTCATGCCCTTTAACACTTCCCAAGAAAGCAACTTTGTTATGATCGATTTTGAACTTAAGTGCCGCCATTGAAGATTTAAGAGAATGAGTTGTGAAATTGAAAAGTTATGAAATGGGTTTGAGTTTTTAATGAGAGGGAATCAGTTATTTTGGGCGTGGGATACACACGTTAGGTTATAAAGGGTAGTTTCCTAATCGTGGTAATTAATTGACAAGAATCTTTGAAAACATCATTGACCAATTTTGACTTTAATGTTTACCCAAAATAAAACCCCAAAACTGACACTATCAACAGTAATCATAAGTCAAACAGCAGGAATGGTTGGTCAATCAGCAGAATCCCAAGTGTGTTAGACCATGGTCAATTTGTCAACTCAACCAGCAGGAATAATGAACTATCAGCAGAAACAATAGTCAACCCGTAGGAACAACCCATCAGCAGAAACACTCCCTCAGTAAAATATCTTATTTTGGTCAACTCTTGGTCAGTAAATATCCCCAACCGACTAACATTAAAACGCATTAACTTCAGTAATACGAGTTTGACCAGGCTTATAAATAGGGCTAAAAGTCTTCAAACCCCAAACACACCAATCAATCATTAATCCCCAATTATTCATCAAAAACCTTCAATCAGCAGCAACAACATGAACCCTAACCCAGAGATCATGGAGGTTTCTTCTGATTCTTCATTTGATTCCACTGAATTGACTGATATCCAACCACCTTGAGTTTTCAAACCAAGAAGAGGATGCAGAACAAAGGAACAAGCTAGAAAGAAGAAACATAATGTGAATACTTCTGCCAACCCTCCAAGTCCTGTTGCTTCTGATGAAGATCTTTCACAGATTCCTCGTTGGGTATATGATTCAGAAGCTGAAGATGACACCAATCATCTATAGAAGGTGTTACAACGAGAACTGGAGAAGGCCGCAACAAATTTCAAGAAGATTCCAGTGCCTGAACCCACTCAGCCATCTCAACAATGCCAAAAACGACCCAAAAAAAAATCCTATGGCTGCTATGTCCAAGGTTGTGGGAAGGTATCAAGGCCAAAGGTTTTCAAAAGAGTATCCCTGATTTGAAGGACAAGGGCAAAAGGCCCATGGAGTAGTTGTTTAGCCTTTTGATGTAATGGAATTCTTCTTTTGTAATGTTGCAATCTGAATGAATAAAATTGCAAGATTCTCTTTTGATTAGAATTCTTCTTTTCTGATTTGTGAATGTTTGACTTGAATTCCTACAAAAATGCTAGTGCAAACAGAAAACAAACTATACAAACTAATACAAAAATGGTAAAATTGTACAACAATAATCCTCCCCTTAGGCTTATTCCTCCTCTCAAACAGAACAATCAGGGGTTAACCATGTTAGGTCACCATTTATGTAAACACAGGTATGATAGATGAAGAAATAAGATGAGAATGAGAGGTGGTTGATTAAGAGACAATATGAATGGTGAGAGTGCAAGAGTTTCACTAAGATAATCAATTAACCAACAACATAAAATGTAACATAAGGTTTCTATTTATAAGGGAGGAGCTAGGGAAACACTCCCTTCCTCCCTTATCCTTTCATACGTGGGCTTTTAAGGCCTCATGGGCTTTTACATGTTACCCATTAACTAAACAATAATCATAAATAATACTAAAGCAACCTATTACAAAATGTAATGACCGAGACTTGACTAAATACTAAAGTATGATCCCAACAATCTCCCCCTAAGGGTCGGTCATCACGGTTGCTCGACGTCTTCATCTTTGTCGTTCACTTGTGACATGTAAAACTCTAGACGTCTTCTAAATTGGTTGAATGCTAATGAATATACTTTGCTCTTTGTCTTTGTTCTTTGGTGATGATGTAGTGATTAGGTTATGAAGTTGTCTGCCGTTTGACACTCCTGCGTCTGTGGTGGTTGTCCGCCATTCCAACATACTCATACACCTTTAGACTTAAGACTTTCACGTACAAGAAGTTCCTTTTCATGCTTTGAGATCTTTGTCTTTATACTTTGTAGATTCTTCTTATTGGTGTAGAATCTTTCTTTGAACTTTGTGTTGCTTAAGATCTTTGGAGGAGTTTTCTTTGACTTCAAGATGTATGTATGAGCATGTTGGAATCTACCATCATGGAGGTGAGGTACCTGCGAGTAAACAGTTAGCAATAAAATAACCGGTACTTACGGATAAGGAATTAGAGCTCATCAACAGCATATTGTGAAGACTCCTTCTAATCCTTATCCAGGCCGTTCCCATATCAGATACTCCCGAAGGAGCTTACGAGACCTACTAAGTAGCTCAATGACTGGGTGAGTCGCTGGGGATCACTCCACGACTGTAGACCGTAATGGAACCACCGCAAACACTAAGCGTAACCCTTGTGGGGTTACCGAAGTGACCTGCTGTCAGGGCTGTTTGATGTTGACCCTGGCAGGATTTCCGTTCAATCATTGAGAAATACTTAAGTAATCCTCTCATAAACGTTCTCGGCAGATTGCTAAGATCTGCGAAGGACTCGATAATTTACAGCTGGTGTCCATTGATGTAGAACACCAGTTGTAGAAATACTAAGTGTTCCTAAGAGATCTTTGATGTATCTCAAGGCTCTAGACTCTATAAGTGCACACCTAGGTTTATTATGCGGAGACTGGGGAGGTGTCTCCTGCTTCAATATCAACCGTCTCTAAGAGATAGGTCGATAGATTACGTGGGATCCCCGTGAGAATGAAACAAGTCCTTTTAAGAGAACTTGAGTGGTTAAGAAGGTTTAGTGCATTGCGTCACTGGGTCCATGACGACTTAATCTTCAATACCGGTGTTGTCTTTTGCAACAGCCAGTAGCATACGTATTGAACCCGGTGTCTGCCCTAAGGTTGAACATATGGAGGGCTATTTCTTTTCACCCTTTACTTTACTTTTCCTTTTAATTCTTCAACTCCTTCTTTCCCTTTCATTCATTTCTCCTTTTTCGTATCATACCTAAGGACTTCTAATTCTAACTATGGGAGATGTCCTTGGGTAGATCCCTCCGGCTCTGGCGGATCATAGGACGGATATTCCTATCTTAATCACCTTATAACTCCGACAGTAGCCAAGAAACCTTTGATTGAAAATCTCTCAAAGTGTTTGTGATAATCAAATATTTTGGTTAACACTTTGAGAGTTTTGTGTACACTTTTGAAGGGCTCCCCCTGCACATGTGCTCATAAGTGTTTAATAAATTTGCACATGCGGGAGGAGCAAGCACTTTTGAATTGATCCACTTTCCGTGAACAAGACCGATTCGAGACACGCTTACATCACTAGTTAGACTAGCTTGAAATTATTACCCGGCCTGGTCAAGTCCACAGAAAGTTTCTCGAGAAGGTACATTTCTACTAAGACTAATCCTTTTCGAGACACGCTTACGTGGTTAGTTAAAGAGTTCCATTGTCAGCTTTTAGGTGACAACTAGCTCTAGTAACTAACTTGATGTTATTACCCGTCGAGGATAAGTCTTTTCGATATTACTAACATTTATTTTCTCATCAATTCCTGGGTAAATACTGAGTCTAGCTCGCACATGATACAACTTTTAAGCATTGACTTCGTATATTTTAATCACTTTTTCATTTTCTCCCCCTCAAAAATAGCATATAAAATGATGTTTTTGACCATCTTTTTAGATTAAAATATGCCTTTTGAGTCTTACGGGGAGATTCACCAAGAACTTTTGATTTTGAGCAAAGTATTTTGTTTTGACAAGTGCTCCCCCTCAACAAGTGATTAGGTCTTATTGAGGTGAAATACTTGTCCTTTTGAGCAGAATTATGAAAAATCATAAATGTTTGATTAATTCTACTCAAAAGTAAGAAGCCTTCGCTCCTTATATCAGGATTGAGGCACTGATGCGTACCTCAGGGTCCTTTCTTTACAAGTACGGGTTGTACACTGATATGCGTGCACAAACCATTATGAAGTAAATTATTGACAAATCAAATCAAAATCTTACAATGATCTACCAATCAGGCCTCTGAAATGTCAGCACCGGAAATTTGGATCTGCCTCCCACATAACTCTCCAACCTTCGGAACTGATCCCTGCGCTTCAATCTGTTCTCAATCCTTAAGATGAATCTGCGAGCATCCCGGGCTTCATTGGTGTTCCACCTTTTGGATTTTCCCAGTTCAATGTCATTGACTCTGCCTTTGATCCCATCTCTGACGAACTTAAGAGTTTCATCACAGAACTTATGAATTTCTTCATAACCCATAAAGCAGTTGCGACCGTTAACACTTCGGTAGGTGAACCCAAATGGTCGTCTGATCAAGGAGTATTGAGGTAGATGTTGAAGGTCGGGGATGTCAAACAGGTTTGGTTTGGTGAGATTGAGCTTCTTCTGGTAACTTTCCACTCCTAACTGAAGATCTTCGACTCTTTCTCTAACGACTATCTGCCTGATGAAGATGAGTAGAGCTTGGATAAAGGCAAGTTGCATCTTTTTGGGCAAGCCACAGAGTTTTCCTTGAACTTTGAGCAAGTACATGTTTTCAATGTCGTTGAGACGTAGTCGTGGAAAGTCAGACTCGGAAATATCGTACTCCTTTTCATCAAGTCTTTTAACTGTGATTTTGCTGAGGAAGGGGTACCCAAAGTGAGTGACAATCGAAATAAATTGAATCGAGACGATCTTCAAATCACTTTCTACTTCACCCATCGTTTGGTTAAGTCTGCTGCTTCGATAGTATTGTGCCCGGTTGTCTGGCCAATGATGAATACCATAAAGTGCATTCCGGTCATATTCAACAATTTTGTCGACGAAAAGTGCTGAAGCTTCTTCTTCGATGGCATTGTTGAGATATCGAGCTGCAGGGAGAAAGGCGAGTGAGGTAACGTATTTCTTTTCGATCTTGCTGCCAAGTCTCAGAAATTCCAAGTCTGTGTTGTAGAAGAACTTGTACGGGATCTTTGGTTCCTTAGGCTTCCCAATCATCGGTAGTGGTTTGGACCAGTCAGTAATGTAGGGTGCGGTTTTCTTTGTGACCGGATCGACATATGATTCAGGATTGATCCAGTCAATATTGCTTGACATAGCTCGAGCAATATTTTCCAGATGGTATTCGAGCTCGATTGAGTTAGCAGACCGATCTTTCAGAAGATTGAAAGCATCATTTTTGATTCTTCGCAGCTCTTTCTTATTCATCTTTTTCATTTTAAACTTTTGCTGAATCATTTGAGCATATTCCACTGTTCGACCATCTTGAGGTTCATGATTGTCTTCCAGTGGTGGTTGCGAACTGATCATCTTCTCAAACCAGGAGTATTCGGCACTATTGTCTTGGTCTAGCCAGTTAAGGACGGTTTTGGGTTTCTTTGGTTCGGTGCCTTTAGGTGAAGTGTCCGGTTGGGGTTGATGATGCTTTCCTTTCTTATCTTTCTTCTTCTTCTTAGGAGACGGTTCTGGAACTTCATCGGGTTGAGGTATGTCGTCACCACCGGTGTATACGAAATGGTCGTGTGACTTGGGAGCAGAACTTGATGCTTTCGGTTGTTATGAGGAAGTTGTTGTGGTAGGAGGGATTACCGGTGATTTGTGCTGAGATGAGGGTCCTTCGGCTTGTTTCTGTTTCTTTGCCTGAGAATTAGGATCCTTGTCTTCATCATCTCTTTGACGTTTCAGCTTATCGGCCTCTGTGCTGCAAGATTCTTTGTTCATTTTGTTTTTCAGTGCTTCCAGGACTTTTACTTCTTCAGGAGTCAAGGTGAACTTGTTTGCAAGCTTTTCGAGGAGTTGAGCTTCCAAATCATCCAGAGAAAGTCCTGGTGGAGGAGCAGTAGACTTGTCGGCATGAAGAGTGAAGGTTGTTGATCGGATAACTTTCTTTACTGCTTGCTCAGCGAACTTGGTGAGTTCGTCTCTCATTGGTGCCAGTAGATCTTTCAGCTCAGCCACTAAGTGTTGTGCCATGTATTCCTGTGCTTGAGCTGCTAGTGCGGCTTCCAAGTTCTCTGTTACGTCTTTAGCTAAGAAAATGTCAACCTTATCTTGTAGCTCTTTGACGTTCGAGTTCAGCTTAGATAGTTCAGCAACCTGGGTTGCAAGTGTAGCAACCTGATCTTCAAGTTTGCTTCTCTTCTTCTCATGTACCCTCTTGAAAGCTGACTTGAGTAACTTAGATGCAGCAGAGGCTTTGGAGCTCGGTTTCTTGATTGATTTGTCACGTGTTGATTCAGATGCAGGAGGTGATGACTGTGATGATTCAATAATGGTGGTTGTGTCTTTGACATCTCCTTTCTGTGGTTCGGGTTGTACAACTTCTTTGACTCTGGCTGCTTCTTCTTTCAACCTTTGTTCTTCTGCAAGTTTATCAGCTTCGGCTTTAAGCTTAAGCTCTTCAGCAAGCCTGGCTTCTTCTTCCTCCTTTAGCTTATCTTCAGCCAGCTTGTCAGCTTCGGCTTTAAGCCTTAGTTCTTCAGCCAGCCTGGCTTCTTCTTCCTTCTTAGACTTTTCTTCAGCCAGTTTGGCTGCCTCCTCTGCTTTCCTGCTCTCTTCCATTCTGATCGTTTCTTCCAGTTTAGCTTGAGCAATCTCTTCAAGTCTGGCCTCTTCAGCTTCTTGTTTTCTTTTCAGTTCCTCTTCCTGAGCTCTTTCTCTACGCTCCATTTCTTCCATAGACATAAGTCTTGGAGCATCGGTATCCATAGGATCTTCCTCTTCTTCCTCTTCCATAGTCATTTCAATGTCGGTGGGAGACACTGAGGGATTATCATAAACAACTAAGTCTGAGGAGATTCCTGTGGTAGGCTCAGGAATGCTGCTAGACCCGCCAGCTTCGGTGGTCTGAGAGAACACTGGAGGTGGAGGTTGATCAGCATTGAATGTATCAATTCGGCTGTGAAGGAGACCGAGGTTGAGAGCCCGTTCATTTTCTTCTTCGACTGAAAGGCCTTCAGGCTCTTGTACAGCTGTAACTGGTTCCTTCATCTTTTTTTCTTCTAATCCTTTCTTCTTCCAAAATTGTCTGAGCTTTGGTGAATGGACGTTGATAGAGGTGTGCGGGGGATTCAGCATGATCAGCAGATTCGTCAATAATCTTATCCCAATCTTCGAACGTCAAATCCTTATCGTCAATTTCATCAAGATTGACTTTCTTGGTGATATTGGCATAGGCTTCACTGTAAATAGGACCTTCGTCGGATTCGGTTTGTTCAGAGTCAGCAGGTTTTGGAGAAGGTGGAGGTGAGGGAAACCAGCCAGGTTCAGTAGTAGGTTTCTTTGCAGGAATTCTGACCTTAGATGATGGCTTTTTCTTAGGTTTGGACTTAGTAGAACTTTCTGAGCTGCCCGATTTGCTACCTTTCTTACCTTTCTTCTGCATGTATGAAGGTAGAGCAGCTTCGTCCAAGAACCCAACTCTCTCTGCTTCAATGGCTTGTAGGTAGTACTTGTAGTTATTGCCAGCCTTGACTTTGTCAGTTAAGAGGCTATCTGGAAGCTTCTTTCCCTGTTTCCTTGTACTTGTATCCATTCTCTTGATGACCTTCAGTGTGTCCTCATTCTTGTATGTGTGCTGAAACTCATCATTCAATCTTTGAGGAATGTCATCATATTCATGGAGGAAGCTTGCAATAAGAAGTTTGGTGAAACGGACGAATGGAATATTGGTTGTCTTGCGGTGTATGTGCCACACAATGTCTTCCCAGATAATGCTGGCATAATCAACCTTCTTGACATTAGCAATAGCCCAGAACAGCCTGAGATGTTGGAGCTTAGGGTGTTCATGGCCTGTGTCTCTGCCAGATAGTGACTTGGCAATTATGATGTAGAGAGTTCTCCAAGGCTGTGGAAGAAATCTGATATTGACCCTAGAGTGACTAGTAATGACCCCTTCAGACTCATCATACCCAATATCTCTCAGCCATTCTATCAATTCTTCTTCAGTGGGAACTTGGTCATACTCTTCATTCGGTTCAAGTTCGAGAAGTCCAAGAGCACTACGGAGAAGATCCTTGTCGACCGTGACTTGTCTCATGTGAAGCATACAAGTAAAGGACTCTTCCAGGAGGTCCAGGTGGATTGTGTGCCAAAACTGATGTATGTAGAAGCATGCCACTGCAGCAGATTTGGTGAGTAGAACTTTGCACGGGTGATAGATGAGAGCATCAACTGCAACAAGGCAAGAAGACTCATTGCATGTAAGTTTGTTGAAGTTGACTCTCAGGTTGTTCCTTCCTATCTTTCTGGAGTAGTTTTCAGGAAAGGTATCTTCCCATGCACGAATGGGTTCAGGTTCTGGTCCGTATGGGATGTCATTGTGTTCTGCTATCTGAATAGATCATAAACACACAAACATGGCAATTGTTGATGATGTTAGCATAGACATTCATTGAACATGTTTACATTAGCATGTTTGACATTGATCAGTGGGGGTTTGTGTGTGTGAAAACTTTTGTTATGTGACAAACTTGAGTTATATTACTTGTTAGAAACATAAAACAATTCAGTTACAACATAAGTTTATCATTTACAACAAGTTACACATTGGAAAATTTCCAACACTTAGAAAAATTTTGGAATTTTGACAAGTTTACGTGTAAGTAGTTGTCTTTACGCGTAACCTGACTTAAGCGTAAGTATAGAAATAATGCGTAAGTGGAAAATCTACGCGTAAGATGGAATATTGCGCGTAAAGTGAAACTTACGCGTAAGATCAATTTTACGCGTAAGACAAATCTTAGGCGTAAAAATTGAAGTTACGCGTAGGATTACCCTTAGGCGTAAATTGCAACTTATGCGTAGTAGGTAATGACTTACGCGTAAGTTCTAGACTTATGCGTAAGGTCAGAACTTATGCGTAAGAACAATGTTATGCGTAAACTATGTCTTATCCAAGACATAATTTGTCCACGTGTCGAATCTTACGCGTAAGATTCAATCTTACGCGTAGGATGAACATTTAACGCGTAAAGACACCATTTTCCAGAAATTCACCTTAGAAATTCGAGTTGAATGTTTCCTGAAAGTGCACAAACATTACCACTGATCAATAACACATCTAATACACTTAATTCACACATTTTAACGCGAAAACATGCCTAATACAACTTAACGCGTAAACACGCATGAACACCTAATCACAACCTTAATCAAACGTGATTCTGGGTAGGAATAAACATGGGGCAAGTGATACAAACATCATCAGGATCATATGTTCCAAATAACAACACAAATTATCCACAAAATCTTAAAATTGAATCTGCTAGTGACATTCGAACCCTAGATCATCGATTAATGATTCAAACACATATGTGATGTAATTAATCTACTGGGATATGATCCTTATCACTAATATGCCCTATCCCTATCATTAATCAGAAACAAAACATTCACAATCAAGAATCCCTAATCTATACGTATGAACCCTAATAAACCAAAAATCATTCAAATCACTCAATTGATGATTCTGGGTGAGATTGGAGTTGACTAACATGTTTAATAGCATCATATGAACAAATCCCATCACCAAATTCAATCAAATCATCACATCTTTCTGGGTTTGATTTTTACGTATAACTCAAAAACGAATTAAACACTTGTGATTGATTGAGCCGTTGGATTGTTATAAAATTAAAAACCCTTGTTTAGAATTATGATCAAAACATGTTACCTTTATCAGATTAGATGAAAACTTCTTGGATTAGTACAATGATTTGTTGCCGTTTGATCAAGTAGGTGTAGTAATAAATGTGTTTGGTGAAAAAGAATGAGTTACTGTTGGTCAAAAGTAGTTTTGACTAGGGTTAATGAAAGTTTAGTAAGTTGACATTATTAGTCCCTTAACCTAACAAAACATTCAAACCAAAGCCTAACCACATTATCACACATAGTATTCGCATATTAACTCCAAGAAATGATAAGAACAACTTGTCGTACCCCCCCCCCCCTCGACCTTAGATCATGGTAAAAATTAATTGGTTTTGATCAAGGAGAGTAACCCGAAAACCTTTTGAATCAACTTAGTAGATAAAACGTAAATGTTTTTGGTAAAATGCAAGTATAAAAGGTAAAAAAATAATTTTTGGTAATTAAAAAAAACATACTTTTCCTCCCCCTCAACACTAATTTTAAATGATTGAAGATATTTTAGAAAAATATAGTGTTGAAAGAGTTTTATACTTGCATTTTTTTTTTTTTTTTTTTTTTTTTTTTTAGCACATCATAGGTCAAGATGAGCAAAGACCATAATATAGAATTTAACAAGCACATCAGAACAAAATAACTCCAACTACTGAAGTATGATTGTGCTGAATTTAACAAGGTCACTTTTTTTTTATTTTTTTTGTTTTTTTTTATTTTTTATTTTTTATTTTTTATTTTTTTGAAATGTTTTATATTTTTGTATTTTGTTTTTGAGAAAAATATTTACAAAGATAGTGTTGATGTTTGACGATCAGTTGTGTTTTAAAAACTTTTCCAGA
Source organism: Artemisia argyi (assembly GCA_030686995.1). Lineage (NCBI taxonomy): Eukaryota > Viridiplantae > Streptophyta > Magnoliopsida > Asterales > Asteraceae > Artemisia > Artemisia argyi. The sequence goes on along the minus strand of JARVZY010011220.1, from coordinate 123,869 downwards.
TCCTCTGGAGTCAAACATCGCATACCAATTTGGTGAACTAAACTAGCAAACCTGGATGGTGCCAAGGATTTGGTAAGTAAGTCCGCCAATTGGTATTCAGTTCCAACAAAATAAAGTTCAACTGTACCCCTTTCCACATGCTCTTTGATGAAATGATATCGGAGATCTATGTGTTTGGATTTGCAATGATGCACAGTATTGCAGGAGATAGCAATTGCACTCTTTGAATCACAGTAGATAGGAATCCTGTTGAATAGGTAGCCATAATCCTTAAGTTGTGATCTCATCCAAATGACTTGAGCACAACAAGCAGACATGGCAACGTATTCAGATTCTGTAGACGACAGTGAAGTGCAGTCCTGCTTCTTAGATTGCCATGACACAAGTTTGTCTCCGAGAAATTGTAATCCACCAGATGTACTTTTGCGTGTGTCTAAACATCCTGCATGGTCAGCATCTGAAAAAGCAATTAGTTCAAAGCCAGAATCCTTCGGATACCAGATCCTCAAGTTAATGGTTCCCTTTATGTATCGAAGGATTCTCTTGACCTCACTGAGGTGTTTTTCAGTTGGTCTGGACTGATAGCGGGAGCACATGTAGACAGCAAATACTATATCAGGTCTACTAGCTGTGAGATACATGAGGGACCCAATCATACTTCGGTATTTGGTAGGGTCAACTGGAGTCCCATGTAAATCAGCATCTAGTTTTGTGGTATAGCCCATTGGTGTATTATAAGTGTCACAAGACATCATTCCATGTTTCTTCAAAATTTCAAGAGCATATTTAGACTGATTTATAAAAATTCCACGGGGTGATTGATGAACTTGAAGTCCTAGAAAGAACGAAAGTTCACCCATCATGGACATTTCAAAATTATCTTTCATTAATTTTGCAAAATCATTAGAGTAACTTCTTTTTGTTGAGGCAAAAATGATGTCATCGACATATATTTGAACCACAAGTAAGTCCTCCCCGTAGGTTTTTGTAAATAGTGTGGGATCCACCGATCCTTTAGAAAATTTATTGGCCAATAAGAAAGTAGACAGTTTGTCATACCACGCCCGTGGGGCTTGCTTGAGTCCGTAGAGTGCCTTTTTGAGTCGGTAAACGTGATTAGGACGCTCAGGATCAACGAAGCCTTCAGGTTGGCTAACATAAACTTCTTCACGGAGATCTCCATTAAGAAATGCTGTTTTGACATCCATTTGGAAGACTACCATATTCCTGTGTGCGGCATAGGCCAAAAAGATTCGAACAGCTTCATGTCGAGCCACTGGAGCAAAGGATTCAGCAAAATCTAGACCTTCCAGTTGAGAGTATCCTTTCGCTACCAGACGTGATTTGTTTCGTATGACAGTGCCTTCAGCATCAAGCTTATTCTTCCATATCCATTTTAACCCAATGACAAAGACTCCGTCAGGTCTTTCAACTAATTCCCAGACTTCTAATCTTATGAATTGCTGAAATTCCTCTTGCATAGATTCAATCCAGTTGTCATAAGTCATTGCATCTTTAATGTTCTTGGGTTCTTCATGACAAACTGTGAGTGCGTAGATGCAAGTTTCTCCATCTGTGTGAAGTCGTTGTCTTGTCATAACTGGTGCATCTGGATGGCCAATAATATGAACTAGAGGATGGTCTCGGGTCCATTTGTGTGTTGAAGGGTGTAGTTGATATGTATCTCGCATGTTGGCAGGATCCAAGTTGCGTGTTGACGACTCAGCTATATCAGGAACTGTAGTAGCTGGTGCAAACGGATTGAAGAACGCATCAGGATCATGCTCTGCGGATTGTGGAACTGATAGTGGTGTTGAATCTTCAGCTGAGTGGCGGGAGTTAGAAACAGTTTGTTCTACTGTAGATGGTGAAGCAATTGGAGGACCGTCTCTCTCAACAGTTGTTGAAGTTTGTTGAGGTGAGTCTGGTACATGAATATTGTCAGGTTGAGCAGCGGAATTTGGTGAGACCTCAGTAGGACGGTATTCAATTGTGTCATCAAACAGTGGAGCAAACAAGGTTTCCAATTCTTTGCGGTTGAGTGGCAATGGTTCGGCCGAAGATGCCGGAGAGTTAAGACGGTTAAATTCGGGTCCTAAGCTGTGTTGCTCAGAAGCCATTTGTGTGAGCTCGTCAAAATTAGCGTGAATGGTTTCTTGAATTTCACGAGTACGACGATTCCAAATCCGAAAACCTTTAGAATTTTCACAATATCCAATGAACACTCCGATGTCAGCCTTTGCTTTAAGTTTACCTAAATCATCACGATCATTTTTCGGATAGCAGAGTGCTCCAAAAACATGAAAGTAATCGATGTTCGGTTTCCTTTTGTGAACAATTTGATATGGTGTTTTGCGATGACGTTTTGTGATCATACAACGGTTTTGAGTATAGCATGCGGTTGAAACAGCTTCTGCCCACAAGTAATCAGGTAATTGAGCATTAATCAACATAGTTCTAGCAGCTTCCACTAACGTCCTGTTGCGTCTTTCAACAACACCATTCTGTTCTGGGCTTCTAGGAATAGATGTTTGATGTTCAATTCCCACTTTCTCATAATAAGACCTAAGTGTCTGATTCTTGAATTCAGTTCCATTGTCAGTTCTGACTATTCGGACCGTGTTGCGTAACTGAACTTGAATTTTAGTGAGAAAGGTGATGATCATAGAAGGAGCCTGATCTTTACTTCGTAGAAAATAAACCCAAGTCCATCTGGAAAAATCATCGACGATTACTAGTATGTAGCGTTTACCGTTGATACTTTGAACACGCATCGGTCCACACAAATCCATATGAAGCAGTTGTAGAACATGATTCGTACTGTGTTCAGATTTTGAAGGAAAATGAGCCCGAGTACTTTTTCCTTGTTCACAGGCAGGACATAAGTGATCTTTGGTGAAACGGAATCTTGGAAATCCCTCAACAAGTTTATAACGAGCAAGGTCAGTCATAGTTTTGAAATTCAAGTGTGAAAGACGTGTGTGCCATAACCAAGATTTAGTCGATTCTGCTTTGGAGAGAAGACATATCGGAGAAGTTGCAATCATATCTGACATTGAAATTGTATAAAGATTGGAGCCACGGGAGCCAGACATAAGATCGTTTCCTTGTAAGTCACGAACAAAGCAAGTTTTCTCACGAAATGCAACTTCTAGATCCCCATCACAGAATTGACCAACAGAGAAAAGGTTGTGTCCAAGGCCTTCCACATAATAAACACGGCTTATTTCGATGTTCCCACTGATAAAGTCACCATACCCCATGATTAAAGCGTAATGCTCATTCCCGAATCTGACAGTACCAATGAACTTTGAGACAAAGTTGTGTAACAGTTTGAGATTGCCTGTCATATGTCGGGTGCATCCGCTATCAACAATCCAGAGAACAATCTGCACCACCTGCATCACAAGAAGAGGTCACGGATGGAACAGAAGTAAGGGTGGAACCCAAAGAAACTGCGGGTTCCAGTTGGTTAGAAGCACAAGTATTCAATAATTTAGGAATCCATTTAAAATCAGGTTTGTGTTGTAACCAACGTTGCCAATTCCAACTAGTTCGAGCTTTCTTAATGGTGTATTCACTAGTGTTTGGCTGATTCCTAGACTTGTTCTCTGCACCTATGGGGGTAACATCAACTTCACTAGAAACCGTAGAAGGCGGCTTTCCTAAGATAGACTTAGAGGCAGTAGTGGGCCTAGAAGGAATGCGTGTCCTACGTTTCTTATGACGATGAAGTAGAGAATTTGCAATACATTTAGTATGATCACCAGATGAAACGCTTTTACGACAAAACACACAAGATGCATTAATATTCAAAACATTCAAAGGTTCATCATTCGTTACATTTAGATTTTGATTACAATTTGCCAGATTAGAATCTAAATCTGATGCAACATGAGTTTTATTCAAATTCCTAAGTTGGTCTTCTACTTCTTGAGCTTCTAGTTGTCCTCTCTTACGTCGCCAGAGCCTATTCTTCTTTTTACTGTTTCGCTTGGGTCTGCTAACGCTAGTAGGGGAGACTAGTCCTGTAGAAGTGGAGTTTGCAACATTAGTATTTTGAACAACCTTTCCTTTATCAGTTTTGTCTAATTTATACATTCCTGGTGCTATCACCGTGGTGTCAACCATCTTTCCTTTTTCAAGTATTTTGATTTTCTCTTTCAACTCGATGATGATGTGATTCTTATCCTGAATATTAGACTCAAGTATACCATTGCAATATTTGATGTCTATGTGGTTTTGTAGAAACTCGTCATTTTCAATTTTTAACTTCGCAATTTCTTTCTCGTATTTGAGACACAAACCTTTTAAAGACTCATTGTTTTTGCAAAGTTGACAAGAGTTTGAAACATTGTGACTTTGAAACTTCAATTCCTTTTCAAGACTTTTAGCTTGACACCATTCAAGCCTTTGATTGAGTAGACTGATTTGTTTTGAAAACTGTATTGTCACATCATCATTCTTTTTCCTCAGATTATCATTCTCATGTTTCAGTGTCTCAATTTCCACATTCAACAAGTTATTATCAACACAATGATCATGCTTAAGCATAGAAGTACCAGAATTATAAAGATCATTCATGATAACAGACAAAATATCAGCATTGAGAACTTGTTCTAAGAGTCGATCAGCATCATTTTTGAAAACTCTAGTTCTTTGCTTTTGAACCAAAATTTCATTTTTATTATCATTGAAAACGTTTATCATATGTTTTACCTCCTTTTGAAGTTCCTGATCCCAACGTGTAGCACAGAGACGGAGGTGTTTGACAATAGGCAACATTTGTTTTTGAAAAATATCTCTCTTTTCGCGCTCGTAAGCGGATTGAAACGTTTCAACTTTTATTTCAGAATTACGTTCAATTGTCTCCTCCAAAATTTCGATGTCTTCCATAAAAGTTTTGAAATAATTTAAGACACGAACACTATTTGGTAAGGGTGAAAGTTCACCGGATGATGGTAAAGGACCATTTACTTGTGCTACAGTTTGGACAGGGGCCTCATTGTGAGATGAAACATACGACTCTTCGATAAACCATGATTTCTCAGGTAAATCCTTTTGAGTAACGAACTTGACTGGATTTTTTGAATAGTCATATGGTGTGCAATATTGAACATTACTCATTTTTTACCGACTCTCGTCTTCAAGTTCTTCTTCTTCCTCAGTATCAAAAACAACAGCACGCACAATTGTATTATCAAGCAAATAGTCCATACTGTAAATTTTTGGAACATCTTTGAATGCATTGTGAAGAAACATTGAATTGTAATCGCCAAGTGCAAATCCAGTACCGGGTCTCGGTTTTAAAGTAAATTTCTGAATTGTTGTGACAGAGTTCCCGTGTTTGTAAACAATGTTACGAAATTCTTTCAATTGTTTTTCAAGATCAACAATATCACCGAGTAAGTCATCTATATACTTCCTTTTTCGTATTTTATGTTCACAAAAATCTTTTTGACAACTTGACAATTCTGTTTCTGTTTTTGAAAGTTCTGTTTGAAGACGTTCGACTTGCATTTTCAATTCACTCTTTTCACTTTCGAGTTTTGAAATCAACTTTCCATTTGACTCGATTAAATCTTGCATTTTGCATTGAAGAACGTGTTCTTTGTTGTAGGAATCGTGAAAAGCTTTTTCAAAACTTTTTGCATTTTTAATCTTGTCTTCCTGATTAGAAAGCTGAATTTTATAACATTCAATATCTCTTGCAAGTGACGCATTTTGTTCTTTCAAAACTTTGTTTTTCTCGTTGCATTTTATTATTTGCAATTGTTGAGCATCCAGTTGTTTTGATAACAATATGAGATCAGGGTCTGGATCAAATGATGGTTCATGTTGTTCGAAATGATCATGTTTATCATTCTCAATAGGATCATCAAATGAAACAACTGTGTCATCATCAAATATGACAACTGTGTTTATTTGTTCATCTGTATGAGATGATGAAGATGATTTAGATGGAACAACTTGCGCCATATCTGATTCATAAGCAGAAGGTGAGACTATTTCATTAATAAAGCATTCATTGAGGTCATGTACCTGAGACAAGCCATCAGTGTCATACACTGGACCTGAATCATTGAGCTTAAGTTCCTGCATGTTGGCCATAAGCATCACAGCAGCATTGGCTTCCAGATCTTCCATGTCATCATTGTTGTTCACATTTGCCATGAAGTTGTTGTCCTGTTCAGGGAAATGTCCATCTTTTTCATCCTGAAGAGCCATGAGTAATGCCTGCTTGTGAAACTTGCTACCCCGAGTTCTCGGTTTGGGACATGCTGTAGCAATATGACCTTGTTCATTACAATTGTAGCACCAAACTGCATTCCCTGAGGTTGAGTTCCTTGTAGCAACTGAGTCAGACCTTTGTTGAGAAGATCCTGAGTTGTTCCTGAACCCTGCATTGTTACCAAACCTCTGACCATTCCCATAACTTCCTGAAGAACTTCTTGAACCAGATCTACCATAGTTACGATTCTGAATTTCCACTCTTCCATCATTTACAACAGCTTGATTCCTGGTATTAGAAGATGAACGTTGACGGTTGTTCGTTTTGTTGGAGAATTTGCTGAAAGCACGAGCAATAAGAGCAAGTCCCTGATTCAACGTATTAAAGTCATCATCGTCATCATCATTGCAGTTGGAGTAGTACACAGCATCATTGTTGTTTGACGGAACAAGTTGAGTAGAAGTATCTTGTGGAGATGAATCATAAGGGACCATTTGGTTCGAGGTGGAAGATTGTGGATAACTGAAGTAGTTCTGCTCTTGAACATATGCATGATTTGACAGTGGTGGTGGAGCATAGGGAGATTGAGCTACGAGAGCCAAAGAATTTGGTGTTGTTGTGGGTGTGTAACCTCCTCGTAGAGCTCGATCTTTTTCCACTTCAGGTTCATGGTGTTTCAGAAAGTCATACAACAAACCATATGGAGCATCATGAAGATTCTTCATTTGACGAACAAATGTCACATATTTATGCCAATCAGGGCCAAGACTACCAACAAATTTGGAGTTCACAGCGATCCTTGGTACTGTGATTTTGTGACGTTCTAGATCATTGACCACATTTGTGAAACGATGATAGTAGGATTCAAGTGACTCACCAGGTTCAATTGTGATGTCAGTGTATTCCATGTAAAGCTTGGATTCCATGTCATCTTTGTTCAATTGAGTTCCTTCCATTAGGAGATGAACGTGTTCCCACATTGCTTTGGCTGTTTTCTGAGCATCGACACTTCGATAGATCGGATTAGGTATACCTTGAAGTATATAAGCCATTGCATACTGATCAGCTTCACGATGTAGTTTCTGTTCTTCAGTGAGTGCAGATTCTGCAAGGGGTCTATCACCAGGAGGACGTGGAGGATCAGCATGTAGATCACCAGCTTCAAATCTTGTTGGCCACTCAAATGGTCCTTCAAGTATCACTTGCTTCAAGAACTTCCCATGAGGTTTCTTTAGTTCAAGAAATCGTAAGAATCGACTTGACCATTGCACATAGTTTCCAGGTGTAAGCATTGGAGGTGTTTCAAGTGATCCTGCCTCATGTCGGGATTGTTGAGTTGTAATAACTTCACACATTCTGTCAAACCAGTGAGGTTGTTTGGAGGAAAACTGAGTGTTTTGTAGTGGCACTTGATAAGGTTGTTGTTGAGGAATGAGCTGTTGTTGCATCATTAGGTAATGTTGTTGTGGATTGTATTTAGGAGGTTGTTGATTCATTATGTGCGGAAGGTATTGTTGTTGCTGATACTGCTGAGGTTGTTGTTGCTGAGGATAAGAGTGAGGGAAGTAGTGATTAGGTGGTTGAGACATCTTAGAACACTTGTGTAGAAATGGATCTTTGTAGAAGAATGAAATGCACGTTCCTTTGAGTAAGTTGCAAAATCCTTGGGGTAAGTTCAATTCTTACGCGTAACTTAATCTTACGCGTAAACTTTAAGTTATGCGTAAAGAGTAGATTATGCGTAAACTAATAGTTTAGGCGTAAGTTTACTCTTTACGCGTAAGTTTAGGCTTATGCGTAAGTTTAGACTTATGCGTAAGGTTTAAACAACCAAACAAATCTTTCAAACTTATCCAAGCGTGAAAGATAACCGTAGTCGAAGTATTCCACTAACTTATCCAAGCTAGGGAAGTACTGAGTCACCGTTACACGAGGAGAAGATCGTTGACGAAGCTTACGCGTAAACTCTGGCAAGTTACGCGTAACTCTGACTTACGCGTAGAATCAAACTTAATCGTAGGTTTAAGGCGTAAAAGAGCACTTAACGCGTAGGATCAGGGTTTTAACCAATTTAACGCGTAAGAAAAGGGTTTTGGCCTATTTAACGCGTAAGAAAAGGGTTTAGACTAATTTTACGCGTAAGAAAAGGGTTTTGGCCTAGACTTATGCGTAAACCGACCAAAAAACACTGTAGACAGCTGGAAATAGTACTTTTTCCGACCACTTTACGCGTAAACCGTACTGTTCATCCAAAATAATGACTTTTTGATGAAAAAATGCTTAGAAATAAGGTACTTTTGATCAAATAACTTCACCAATACTAAGAAAACCTTAACTTTAGAAGATGTAGCTACCAAAAACTAGTTTTCCAATATCAAAGAAGCTATAAAACCTTAAAAAAACCTTAAAAAATCACAACTTTATGCAACAACTAAGCTTCAAATCACTATATCAACCTTGAAACTTATCCAAGCTTCAAGATTTGAGTGAAAGAAACAAAGAAAAATGCAAAAAGATGAAGAAATAAGCACCAATCCCCACGTTAACCAAAGAAACTCACTTCAAACTTCTAGTAGGCGAATGATACCACTTGTTAGGTCACCATTTATGTAAACACGAGTATGATAGATGAAGAAATAAGATGAGAATGAGAGGTGGTTGATTAAGAGACAATATGAAAGGTGAGAGTGCAAGAGTTTCACTAAGATAATCAATTAACCAACAACATAAAATGTAACATAAGGTTTCTATTTATAAGGGAGGAGCTAGGGCAACACTCCCTTCCTCCCTTATCCTTTCATACGTGGGCTTTTAAGGCCTCATGGGCTTTTACATGTTGCCCATTAACTAAACAATAATCATAAATAATACTAAAGCAACCTATTACAAAATGTAATGACCGAGACTTGACTAAATACTAAAGTATGATCCCAACAAACCATCCCAATGTGGACTACTAAGTAATTAAACCTAGGGCAATCAAAAGCTTTGGTTAAACGATCAGCCACGTTGTCATCAGTATTGATTTTTAGCACTTGAACAAGATGTTTTTCATTTGCATCTCTTATAAAATGGTGCCTTATTTCAATATGCTTAGTTCTTTGATGAAAAACAGGGTTTTTAACAATGCAAATGGTACTTTGGTTATCAATAAAAATTTTGGTGTTCATAAAATTCAACCCATAGACCAAAAGCGATTTGTATCCAAAGTACCTGACCACAACAACTAGCAGCAGCAACATACTCTGCTTCAGTGGAAGATGTAGCCACAATGGTCTGCGTCTTGCATTGTCTGGAGATCAATCTCTTAAACAAAAATTGACACCCACCAGTAGTAGACTTCCGATCAAGATTAGCACCAGCATAATCACTATCACTGTATGCCTCCAGGACAAATGGAGAGTCTTTAGGGTACCAAAGACCTAGCTTAGGTTGACCTTTAAGATACTTAAAGATCTTTTTAACTGCATTTAGGTGTGAGGTTGATGAGGCAAAAAATGATCCGTTTTTAGGGGGTCATTTAAGCCGGAATTGGAATTTATTTGATCAATTATAGCCCTAAATTGTTCCTTTTGTGATTTTAGGTACTTTGGGAGAGAATTCTGGAAAAGGAAGCATTTTGAACGTTTTTGGAGCATAAAAGTGAAGAAAACGGCAAAGTCTTAATTTTCCTTGCTGGGAACAGTACCTGACGGCGTCAAGAGCAATTTTGTGACGGCGTCAGGAGCAAAAATGATGACGGCCCAGAGAAAACGTGACGGCGTCAGAACAAGGCCGTCAAGAGTAAAAGTGGTGACGGCCCAGAACAGAAATACACATGACGACGTCAGATCTGGATCTAGGCAGTCCGAGAATTTTATTGGCGGCGAGATGACGACGTCAGAACTTTCCTCTTGACGCCGTCACCTCATGAAATCTATATATACTTTTCTAATTTTCATTCATTAAGTGTGGAACTTAAGAGGAGAATTTTAGGGCCGAACTTAATAAACCCTAGCTCATTTGTAACAGTATTTTCAAGGGTTTTCACCCCTTGAAACCCTTCATGTTCAATTGAGATAAGTTTCCTTTCAATTCATTCAATATGTCTATGTGTTGTTTGAATTTATCTTACGCTTGTCTTGATTTTAACATGCTAGGCTAGATCTTTTGTGTGTTTGCTTAGATGTAATGAAACCTAGATGTTGATTATAGGTTGATTGCTTGTTTATAGTTGTAATGGATGAATGATTTCAATGTTAGGCTTAAGAAAACTGGCAGATCTCCATTGTGTAACTTGCTTGAACATCTTAAGAAACATGAACCGATGTATACTAGGTTTTTATGGTTGTATTTAATGCATGAGCGAATTCTAGTGATCCCATGTTAGGAGCTTCTTGCAGGCTCGACATAGGAGTGAAGTAGGAGCTTATAGAATTGGGGAAGTAAGTACGCCTCCCCATGATTGGTATTAAGGAATATAACCCGTCATCCACGCGACTGTAACAAACAATTAACCTGTAAAAGATATCTAGGGAGTAGTGAAATCTAAGTAAACACAATTCTCCCATCTATTGTTTACACCATATTAGTTTAATTAGCTTTATTTACATTTCTGTTATTTTATTTTGATTGCATTTTAGTTATTGGGTTAGTTGACTAGCAACTAATTCCGCCCACTCTTCCAAAACCTGAGATTTTACTTGCTTTCATAAAAATATAAAAATACAAAAAGAATCATCCCTCACCTCTAGACCTAGTTTTTAGGCTTTCTAATCCTAGCGATACTATTCCTGAGTTGAACGATCAATCCCCCGGTACTTGTCACTATACTATACTACAACGATCAGGTACACTGCCTGGTGGGGGTTGTAAGCTTCTCGAGATCCCTCGAGAGGTAAAGCCTGGTGCAATTCCGACGCATCAGAGGTCAGTGGTGTAACTTGGTGTCTCAAACAAGAACTAACTACAAACATGATGTCTGGCCTTGAAGCTGTCAAATACATGAGTGAACCAATCATGGACCTGTACAGATGAACATTAACAACAGGATCTGGTTCATTATTTGATTTTGGTTTTGGAGCTTCATAAGGAGTAGTTGCAATTCTTATTGTTTCCATATCAAACTTCCTAAGTATGTCTTGGACATACTTCTCTTGACTGATAAAAATACCATCAGACCTTTGCTTGACCTGTAGTCCTAAGAAGAATGTAAGCTCACCCATAGCACTCATTTCAAACTTACTTTTCATGAGTTCTTCAAACTCCCTACACTAAGCCTCCTTAGTGGAGCCAAAAATAATGTCATCTACATAGACTTGAACAAGAATGATATCCCTGGAGTTCTTCTTGATGAAAAGTGTCTTGCCAATTACACCTCTTCTGTAACCATGCTTTAGCAGGAATGAGGACAGCCTAGCATACCATGCTCTAGGTGCTTGATGAAGACCATAGAGTGCTTTCTTCACCATGTAAACCAAATCAGGATTCTGTGGGTCCACAAAACCCTTGGGTTGAGTCACATAAAATTCTTCTAGAATCTCACCATAAAGAAAAGCACTTTTAACATCCATTTGATAAACCATAAAGCCCATATATGAGGCAAAGGCTAAGAAGAGTCTAATTGTTTCAACTCTTGCTACAGGAGCAAAAACTTCATCATAGTCAATACCTTCTTCTTGCCTGTGTCCTTGAGCTACCAATCTTGCCTTGTTTCTTACTACAATTCCCCTTGCATCCCTTTTACACTTTAGAATCCATTTAGACCCAATTGTAAACTTGCCTTCAGGCAATAATACCAACTCCCATACATCCTGATTCAGGAATTGTTGCATTTCCTCTTACATAGCAGCAACCCAATCTGAATCTCCAAGAGCTTGAGCTAAACTGGTTGGTTCAACTTGAGACAAAAAGCAAGCAAACAAACAATGTTGAAAGTCTACATGATTGTTCCTTTGTTGATTCTGAATGTAACAAACAAAGGCAGATTCACCAAACTTTGATTTCTTGACCTTGTTTCTTGTCAGAACTCCTGAAGTGGGATCACCAAGAATCAAAGATTGTGGATGCACAGTGTTAATCCTCTTAGTGGCATGAGGACTAACATCAAATAAAGTTGGGAGGTTGGTGAGAGTAGGTGCAAAGTCATCATCATATGAGGAGGAAGTGAATATGCTTGTACTTGTTTGATGATGAATACCTTCTAACTCAGGACTTGAGGAATGTTCATTGGCAAGATTAGATGGACTAGGAAATCTTGTGAGAACATCATTAAACCCCAATGAGTCAACAGATGGGGTATCAGCAGGAACAGAGGTATCAACAGTAGGAACACTACCAGCAGAATGGGTAGCATCAGCAGAAACAACACTAGCAGGGTTTGGAGAACCATCAGCAGGAATAGAACCATTTTATCAGCAGCATCCATGTTCCTGCGGGCTTCAATAGCTTCTTGTCTCAGTAGTTCCTCTGTGTCTTTGGAGAATTCAAAACCAAACTTTTCAGCAGCATCCATTGCTTCATGCTCTTGTCTTTGAAGCTTTACAAGTTCTTCAGCATAGCTTATATCAGCTTTAGTCATACCAGAAGAATCATTAGGCTTAGTACCTGAAAAGTGGTTAGTAGGATAAGAAGGAACAACAATAACTTCTTCATCACATTCTGAATCTGAATCATCATCTGAGGCACTTGCATTATTAGTTTGTGGATCTGGTGTACATGCAGATTGATTAGCTTTGAAACAAGTGTATCCCAAATGATCAGTTAAATAGTCAAGCTCAAAATACCACTCATGACCTGCTCCCTGAACATTAGGTTTATGTTCAAGAAATCTCCGATTCAATGTTTCTTCTATCCTTTTGGCAGATAAATTATACACCCTGTAAGCTTTACTGTGAGCAGAATAACCAACAATGTACCCCTCATCAGCTTTTCCTTCAAATTTCCTCAAGTGATCACTGGTATTCAGAATTGTCACATGACATCCAAAAGGCTTAAAGTAATTAATGGTAGGAATTTTCCCAGTCAAAAGTTCATAATGTGTTTTATTGTGAGGTCTAGTAATCAATACCCTATTCAAAACATAGCAAGCAGTGCCAACTGCCTCAGTCCAAAACATAGTGGGTAGCTTAGAGTCAGCATAGATCTTGCAGCCTCTATAAGGGTTCTATTCTTTCTTTTAGCAACCCCATTTTGTTGTGGGGTCCTTGCATTGCTATAGTCCCTTTTAATTTCTTTAGACCCGTAGAGTTCAATCAACCTAGCCTTTTTGAAATCTGTCCCATTGTCACACCTGATAGCTTTAACCTTTTTGTTTAGATGGTTCTCAATAAGGGCAATAAAGTCTTTAAGAGTCTGAAAGGTTTCATCCTTAGTCCCTAAAACGAATACCCAATAAAACTTGCTATAATCATCGGTGACCACCAGGCAGAAGTATTTGTGATAAATACTTCTGATAGAAGTAGGACCAAAGAGATCCATATGAAGTAGTTGAAGAGGTTCTGTAATTGTGCTAACAGCTGTAATGGCCTTGTATGAAGATTTGTGCTGTTTCCCTTTGTTGCAAGCAACACAATTGTGCTCATTAGTAAAAATTTTGGAAGGAAGCCCTTGAACCAATCCATGTTTATCCAGCTTGTTGATGGTTTTGAAGTTCACATGTGCCATCCTTCTATGCCATTTAGTGGACTCATCCAAGGATGCTTTTGCCACCAAGCAAGCAAGATCTCCTTCAGGCTGGACATCATTCAGATTAAATGTGTAAAGATTGTGACTTCTTGGAACTCTAAGCAAAACCTGAGTATCATCAGGTAACTTGAAGTCTTTAGACAGCACAAGACAATCCTTTTCTGTGAACAGGACATTGTTCTTCTTGTCACACATTTGTGAAAAAGAGAACAAGTTAAAGTTCTGAAGCTCTTTCACATAATAAACATTCTCAAAGTCCAGCTTAGGAGTCCTAATGGTTCCTTTCCTAGTTATCATGCCATCTCCACCTCCAAAAGTCACAGTGCCACCTCTAATTGGCACAAAATCTTCCAATCTTTCTCTGTTCCCTGACATACTCCTTGAACATCCAATGTCAACAATACTTACATCTTTATTCTTAAAAAAATGATCCTACAGTAACAAAAATATACAACAACATTAGTATCATTGGGAGACCCAAGTCATGTCTGAATTGGACCTGCCTTGTGGATCAATAGGAGTTAAACCAGGTAGATTGATGAGATCCACCATTGTTCTTGGATCCCCTGTTTAGATATGGTCTAGTTTGTCTCCAAGAACAACCTGCTGAGGACTTAACAGCAGAATCCTATCTTCCCCTTCCCATGTACATTGGGTCATAATGAACAGGCCAAAAGTCATTTTGAAAGTAAGGGCTAGTAGGTCTGAAGAATGGTCTAACAACTTTTCTCTTCCAACCAGCAGAAAAAGGTCTACCAGTAGGAACTGGCTTACCATCTGGAACTGCTTTGCCAGAGGGAACTGGTTTACCAGCAGGAACTTGCTTATCAGCGGAAACTAGTTTGCCAGCAGGTTTACTGCTGCTAGTTTTCACATTTGGAACAAATGGTGGAATGTCATTAACATTATTCCACATAGGTCTAGGTCTCTGTTGGTTAGTATACACACCCATCCTTTTCTCATGAAAATCACAATCCTTTATAAGATGATAAGCACTACCACAAACAAAACATGTTTTCTTCTTAAAAGATTTGTTCACAACAGAAGAATTCTTATTACAAGCAAACTTATCATAACCAAAACTAAAAGTAGAATTGTTTTTTACATAATTAAAAGAATTGTCTTTCACAGAATGAAAAGGTAAATCAACAAAAGAAGTTGTCTTTGAATTAGATTCATTAACAACAACTCTTGGAGAGAAGTCAGCAGACTTGTGTGAAGACTTGGGTGTGGTATTGGGTGAGTCAGACTTGTCACTTGAATCACAACTGGCAAAGTCATTAGTCTCTAAAGTCTTGTCACTGAAAGAACAAGAGACAAAGTCATTAGTTTCACTTCCAGTGTCAGGTAAGTCACTTGACTTCTTGCCATATGACATATATGATTCATCAAAGTCTATATGGGGGGAGGGTGGCTTAAATGTTCCTGTTATGGGTGGAGAAACATAATGCATCTCTCCTTCTTTTACATACTTGACAGGAATTTGAAAATTTTCCTGAGGAGTAGGGTAAAAAATGTTTTGTTGAGTAGGTTCATAAACTTCATTTAGCCCTATAAAATCTCCATACCCCAACCCTCTCCTAGACTTAACAGACTCACAACTATCAACCAATTTGTCCAAATGTTTAGTTGCTTCTTGCCATTGCATATGCCTAGCCACTTCATTATCTAACCTAGTTTTCAAATCCTGTTTCTCTAGGTTAACTTTAGCATTTTCCTTTTCAGAAAACTTTAACAGATTAGTGGCATTTTCTAAATCTCTCTCTAAGACCCTAATCTTCTCTTCATAAGCTAACTGATTCTGTTGATACCAAACCTTTTGTTGTTCTAAGGTTTTAAGTGCACCTTTATAGGTTTGTACCTGAATATAGTAGTATTTATATTGGGTTTCTATGTCATCAAACTCTTTATTAAGGTTAGCATACTTATTATCACAACCAAATGTACAACTTTGTACCTGACATGAGATGCCCATCAGGGCAAATTCTTCATTCTCATCATCTGACTCACAACCAGCGAGCATTCTATAGAGCTTAGATGCACTTCCTTCCACATCTGCAGAGGCATGTTCATTCCAATCAATCATAGTGTCCATAGATACCAAGGCCTTTGATTGGCCAGCTTCCACCTCCTTAAGCTTGAATGCAGAATATCTTGTCTTGTCATCAGCTTTCTTCTCAGTGCATTCTCTTGAGAAGTGACCATTTGGCCACATGAGTAACACTTAACCTTTTTCTTATAACATCTGGCTGGATCCCTTCCCTTGAAGTTGAGCTTTTTACCAGCCTTCCTTTCAAATCTTTTGATTTTGACAGAAAGCATAACCATCTGCCATTTTAGATCCATCTCCTCCAAATCTAACTTATCAATTTATTCCAGATCTTCAAAGGCTAGCTGCTGTTGAGGCTCATAGTCAGCAACAAAGGAATAGAGCACATCTTCTAACGCATCACTGGATTTGGAATGTGTCTTTGGTCCAGTTGAGGTGTATAAAGATGATGTTGATGAAGAGCTTGGACTGTCAGCATATGAGACCTTGTTATTACCAGTGGTGGTACTAACAAATGCTGAATTTGTTGGAGTTGAAGAGTATGTTGAATGACCCTTGATGTCAATCTCCTCAGTCCTAAGCTTGTTGTAAAGATCATCAAAGGTTAAGAACTCAAGACCACCTCTGGTCTTAAGAGTAATGCAGACCTGTGACTAGGAATGAGACAAGGCTTTCAAGAACTTGATGTTGCAATCCTCATTATCAGGCTTTGCTTTTAACTGGTTCAGCTAACTCAAGATCTTTTGAAACCTATCATATCCTTTGTGTAGGCCTTCTTCTTCTGAAATCTTGAACTCCTTGAACTCTTGCTTGAGCATCGACTTCCTCATCTTTCTGGATTCATCATTGCCTCCAAATCTTGCCTTGATAGACTTCCAGATCTCCTTAACATCATCCAGATGATGAAAGTCTCCCATGTGATCATCTGGGAGAGACTGAAGAAAGATAGTTCTTGCGTTGGTCTCTCTTTGAACTGCAATTTGCTCATCATTAGTAGTAGGAGGAAGAATGATTATGTTGCCTTGATTATCTCTTCTAGTTTTCTTCCTACTGTTTCCATTCTGAATTACATTCCAGAGATTGAAATCAGTATTGATGATCCAGTTCTCCATCTTCATAGCCCAGATCTCATACTCATCCTTCTTAAGATAAGGGAATTTCCCATTACCGCTGGATACAGTTGTTGTGACTACTTTTTGTATTGGTTGTGTTGTTGTTGATGTTGATGTTTTTGGTTGAGTGACCTCAGAATCGTCTTCTCCTGACATAGTTGAAGGGTTTGAGGGTTTTTAAGAGATGTAAGTGGAACTTCTTTAACAGAGATTCTCTCCAGGCTCTGATACCACTTGTTGGATCAGCTCCTAGATAGATCTTTGAGCCTTAGGAATCGATAGAATGCCAATGTAATCAAAAGCACACTATATAGAGAATCTCTATAAAACTTATGTTCATGTGGAATATAAACACAAGAGTAAAGAAGATAATTAACTAAAAACACTTTGATCCTCTATGGATCTATATTAATCACTATAGATTAATTCTAATGTCGTACATCATACATAGCTATGAGTTTCTTTTATACTATAAAAAACCCTAAAACTCTCTTACAAGAAAACGTGTAAACAAAGCTATAAAAGATATGCAATATCTTGTCCTAATATAACTTATACATATCCTTCTAATAACTTCCAATGCTACGGGTTAACTATATCCGCATGAATACTTCATCAGCAGGAACCATTTTATCAGCAGGAACTACTATAGGCACCAGCAGGAACTTGTCAGTAGAAAGATATCAACATAAACTACTTTTGTCTTCAATAATTCCTAACAAATACATTATCAAGTTTCAGTCTTAATAGATGTTGATTTTTCAAAGAAATAAGAATCCCTAATTTTTGATTTGATGTTCATAAGAACCCTAATAATTTAATTGTGAATTGAATAAATGAAATTGAAGAAATTAACTTACAATAGATTGATTAGTATGTATTAAAGATTGATGATCTTGAATTGAAAACCTTTAAATCGATTTGATTATGGGTGATTAAGATTTTAAGGTGTTGTGGTCGAGTCGCGTCACTTCTGCAGCAAAGGGGAGTGTTTGGTTTTGGTTTAAGATGATCTGTAGTAGGAAATGGGGTATGGCCAAAAATAACTGGACGGTCCTTTATCGATATGGGATCCCCAGTCGATAAGGGACCGTCGTCAATAGGTGTGAGGTTTTTGCCAGTTTTTGGTGTTTTGGTCATTATGAAAAATCTTTGGTTTTAAATCGTTTTAAAACATAACTCTTTGTATTTTCAGACAACAAATAGACTCAATACGCACGAGTAGGCTAAGGAATGGGTATGGAGTAGAATTGAGACAGAAGAGAAGGAAAAGACTCGATACGCTTGAATAAAGAGTGGAGTTTGAGTTGAAACAGAAGAAAAGAGAGGAAGTTGTTAAATGAGGTTCAAGGACGAGACTTACATCAAGGAAGGCTAGAAGTCAATCATGTCATACTTAATAAAAGTCATAGACGAGAACTAAACGAAAGATAAAGAGTGAAGCGAATGTGCATCGTCTATAGTGATTGATTGACGAAAGGTTTGATATTAATAATGGTTGTGGTAAGGCCATTATTTTTCCAAATAGTTTGCTTGAATCCAAAGAGAGATAAGCACTTAGACATAACGTCTAAATAACACAAAGCATCTAGCACGTATTAGCACACAAATATCATCTAGCATGCAAGAGAGTAACAACTAATCACATAATCACACAATCATATAGCAAATACTCAAATAGCAAGCATAATAGTCAAGGTTGTAAGAAAACTTACCTTGGCCTCTAGCTATCCTTAATAACACATAACCAAAACATGTGTTGTTGGTGATGCAAGACTAGATGATACTTACTTGGCAATTCGACCTTATGATTAGTTATGCACTTGGCTTGGTGAATCAACCATTTGATTAGCTTCATACTTAAGCCGCGTACTGTCTTCTCCGCTAGCTATCCACATTACACATTTTAACCACATATTGTCTTCTTTATTATCATTACTTCAAAACTAGTAGATTGGTACACCAACTAGGTAATCCTTGTCGGCAACATTACCTACAATAAAGACATTCAAACTAGCAGTACATGATTCTACTTAAACTAAGTGTTTTTCTAATAACACATTTTCATCATCTTTGGCTTGAACATTTCCTTGATGCAAGTTTAAACCATTTTACCAAATGTCATTTGCCATTTAACATACAATTGTTTATCAAAATCAATTTTCAGCAAAGATTCAGAAGCCAATATCTTTGCTGCAGTGTTTTGCAAAAGTTTCTTATGAAGATTTGATTCTCTAAACTTTCTATCATAAAAACAAATATCACCAATTGAAATGACATGACAAAGATTATGATCTATTAATTTCACATAACTTTCAAATTCATTTTTCCAAATGACAAAATTTTCATTTTCGAAAAATGGTGACTCATTCAAAGAACGCCCTTCTAGATATCTTTTTGATTCCATAGATCGATTCAAGTTTTAAAGTACAATATACTCTAAAGATCTTGATAAACGAAGCTCTGATACCAATTGTAGAAACTAGAAGGGGGGTTGAATAGTTTTACCGCTTCTTTTAAACTTTCTAAAGTGTTTCGCCGTTTTAGGTCCGGTTAATTTACATTTGCAAACTTGTTGAATTCTGCTAGTTATGTGATATCAATTTAGCTACTAGCAAATATAAACAAACAAGTAATATAAAGAGTAAGGAAAGAACACAACCAAAGAGACGCGGCGATTTATAGTTGTTTGGCACGAAGCTCACTCCTCCGTCCAACTCCACTCCCCGAGTACCACACTCAAGAGTTATCAATCACTATATCAACACACTCCTTCAGGCGGAGCAATCCGTACACAAGCTTACACAAGGTTTAATGACACTAAGCAGAATGTCGAGTTCTAATCCTAGCTAGAACCAATCTATTTCAAGGCCTACGTGGCCACACGAACAAGCACTCTTGCCCCACTTAGATTGATACATGATCTAAGCCTTCACATGAACGAGCACTCCCGTTTACAAGAATCTTCACACTTAGATACACTTGGATTATCACCCAATCCAAGTCTTCACACACAACACACATAGCCACACTTGGATCCTATCCCGATCCAAGCCTTCACACACGACACACTTGGATCCTATCCCGATCCAAGCCTTCATACAATGACTCGACTAAGTTCTAACCTAACCACTAGGACTTCACTCTCCTCACAACAAATACATAAACTAATCTAGTTAAAAGACTTCTTGGATCTTCATCTTCTCCAAGTTCACACACATATATCTCCATCCTCGACTCACACACAAGTCGGAATTATTACAATGATTACAAAGCCTATGACCGTAACACTTGTTACGTTTGTGTGTGGACACCTATAACATCTCGAATCTTCATCTACGTCGAGAGTTCTTCTCTTGCATTTTGGCGGAAGAGGAAATCACTTATAAACATATATCGACATGTTATAGTGATCAAAGATAAAATGAACATAGACCAGAAAGTTTTTGTGTGTGTGGAAGAACATTTTCTGAAAGAGAACAGTTCAGTATTTATAGACATTACAAAGGAGTAGACGATCCTTTAAATAGGCGACGATCCTTTATCACTAAGGGACCGACCACCACTTTAAGGGACCGTCCCGACAAATGCTCCCATTTTTGTCCAGACATGGTGAAAACTTATTTGGTGCAGGCTGAACTGATTTGGGGGGAAAACTAGCTGTTATAAGGTTTGAATTTGAATTTATTTTCTTAATAAAACATTTCTTTAAAAACACAAAAATACTTTTGTGAAAATGTTTTGTCAAACTTTAAAATGTAAGTTTAGGAGAAAATAAAACTCTTTTATCACTTAACTAATGACGGTATAATGTTTGTTCATACCTGAAGTGATGTTGTAGCAGCTACATAAAAGAAACGAGCTTCCTCGATTAAAAACTTATAAACCGTAACTTTACATAACATGTCTTTATATTTTGTGATTATCAAAACACGAGAAGACCGAATAATACGAATAACATTTTTGACATTATTTGTATTAACAAAACTGATTCAATTTTGACCTTAACTGTTTTTGTGGATGTTATATAATATATGATGCAAAATATATGAATTGATTAAGTTTTAAGTGTATTTTTCAATGGTATAATTTTTTATCATGTATTATATAACACACAAAAAATATTTAAGGTCAAAGTTGAACCAGTTTGACTATGAAAAGTCAAACTGGACATTTATTTAGGGACGGAGTGAGTAATAAACTTGGCGCAATACCAAACTACCAATATGGTTCTGTTTAATAAAATTTCACAACTCATATATAACTTACAGGAAGTGATTTGCACACTTCTCACTTTATTAATTGATTTGCACACTCAAAATTATTGTGTCTGGATATTTATACTTTTATAAAAAATATTAAAGAGTAAAGTGATGAAGGCTATATTTGGCGACATGTAGCAGTAGCAGTAAGTAGTAGCAGCAAGCAGTAAGCAGTAGCAGTAGCAGTTAGCAGTAAGCAGTAGTTGTATGTTTAAAAAACATGTTTGGTAACGTAGCTGTACACTAATTATAAAGCGTAAAACAAGAAAACACTTACCGCTTGTCGCTTAACGCTTTTTCAGGAAGCATTTAAGTTTGGAGCAGTTGGACACATTTCAAACGCTTGTTGAGGTGTTGCCAAACAAGCAAATGCTTACTGCTTGTTGCTTGTCGCTCCTAAACGCTTCTAAAAATGTGTTGCCAAACATGACCAAAGAAAGCAACCGTTCTAAATGATATATTTTATATTACATTCTCTTCATTAACCGTTATTTATAATCTTTTCCAAATTATTTAGTGCGGTGGAATTGAAAACTGTTTTAAAAAGTCCGTTCTAAAATATCCTTTATCTACTAGTGGTAATATTAATTGCTTTCATTTTTAACCTGTGGAAAACTAGAAGGGGGGGGGGGGTTGAATAGTTTTTCGTCTTTTTAATTTGTTACAAAAGATTGTTTGAAAGTTTTCTTTGTTTTCAAAAATTTAGATTCGATACTATGTGATATCAAGTCATGCACAATATGAACAACAATAAATATGTACGATAAAGCAATAATAATGTAAGTAAAGAAATAAATGAGAGATGGAAAGATCGAACCGCGAGACAAGAGATTTATAGTGGTTCGGCTACAAGGTCACCTTCATTTCCCTACTCCACTCCCCGAGCACCTAACTCGAGAGTTTTCTTCAGTATGTCAACAAGCTCCCTTATGGCGGAGAAAACCTTACACACCAATGTACACACCACAACTACGTCACAACTTATTCACACCTTCAACACAACTTCTTCACACCTAGTCTCTACTTATTCACAACACTACTTCACACCTATCTACTTCACACCAATCTTCTTCACACCTCTCTTCTTCACACCAATCTTCTTCACACTAATCTCCTTCACACCAATCTACTTCCTAACACTTCTCCTTCACAACTAACTACTAACCAATCACACTATATATATATATATATATATATATATATATATATATATATATATATATATATATATATATATATATATATATATACCTAGCTAAACTATCTTCTATCAAATATCCATAACTAATTTCACAAAGAGATAGATACAATGGATAAAGCTCTAGCAACTTGGATGTGGAGATCACAACAAGTTGTAATACTTCTTGTCTTGAGGGATAGAAGTATTTTTCTCTTGCACTTGAGAGGATGATGTTTGAATCACTTTGAAACAAAGATTTATGAATGTATGATCAAAGGATAAGAGAATGGAAATTGAGATCTAGAACAGAAAGTTTAGGAGTGCAAAAGGTAGAGAAAAATTACAGATTTAAGGTGGTATTTATAGGCAAAGATTTCTGACAACTGGAGCGTGCCGGTCCCCTTAAATCATGGCCGGTCCCCTTAATTTTAAGGGGACCGCCCCTTATAATTAAGGGGGCCACCAAGCTGTAACGGCCAGAATCTTTATCTTTTAGTGGGGAAAGTTTATTTGGTGAAAAACTAACTGATTTTGGTTAAAAATTTGAATTCATATATTTAGTATGAATAAAACATTTTTCTTTATTACCAAAAGTGTTTTTCAAAAATATATAATATGTTTATATAATTAAATAAACTTTGTAATGATTAATTAAATACCCCTTTGATCATATATTGCAATAAACACTTTGTTTATTCATACCTTAAGTGATTTGGATGTAAAGAGAATGTTAATTACTAAATACTTGTTTATGTCATAAATTTTAGTTCAATGAGTTTATGTTTTGTAATAATCAAAACATAGAGATATTGATAATATGTTAATAATGTTTTTAGACATTACTTATGTCAACAATCTCCCCCTTTTTGATTATTACAAAACCTTAAACTCAATAGGTCTAAAATTTATTTTTAGACAAGTATTTTAGAGTTTACTATTCTTTTTTCTCCCTTTTTGTAAAATCAAAAAGGTTAAACCGAGTAAGCTTAATAGAAGAAGTTAAACGGGTAGAATGATCCCCCTTGATGTATGCTCCCCCTCATTTGAGAGCACCAAGGGAACGAGCTATGGAAATCTTGGCTACAAAAAAAATATGTGGAGAGAACAAGACATATATACGCAAAGCAACAATTATGCAAATAAAAATAGATTCATTCAAGCATCATAGAAATGATTAGCATTGCAATATTCAATATGCTTGAAGCATATTGATTACAATAAAACAAAAGAAAAGACATAGTCCTATATTGCCTAAGAGAGCACTTGGACTTGCTTGCAACCCACGGTTGATTGTTTTATTTTGCTTGAAGGGGAACATAAGCATAGAGCTTAGTTGTTGGATGGAGTGGGGTATGGAGCGGAAAAGGTGGATCTTACGATGTTGTATCGAGTTAAGGGTGGTATTGGATGAGGACGAGTAAAAAGATATTCAATCCAAGAAATATCTTCACTCAAGTAGAGAATTTGTTTTTGAAGAAAGATGCAACAAGGGCAATAGTGAGTATGGTTTGTGACTTGATCCAAATTGAGAGAGCGGGGTAGGCAATTTGCATAGGGTGATGATGGAGGTTGCCCTTTGTTGCGTTGTGCATGATGCATAGCAAGGAGATCACTAAGATCATGGATTTGGGTTATTTCATCACGGAACTTTTGCTTTTCCGTGGCAATGTGGAGGGAGTCATTGTGTTGATATGGATGAATTGGGTTTGTGTAGTTGGAATTGTAGTTTGATGATTGATCAAAATTGTATGGATCATTATAAGTGGTTGGAGGATGAGATGTGTAGTTTGGCATGAAAGAAGATGTTTGGCCAATATTGTATGGTTTGTAAAGAGGATCAAATGAATGTCCTTGTGGATTTGGTGTAAAGTTTGGGGAGTAAGTGGTTGGAGGTGTTGAGTGGTTTCCAACTTCATTGGTTATGATGGATTTGTTTTGAGGGCTCTTTCTTCGCCAAACGTGTTTTTCCGTCATCCTTGCTAGCTTAGAGGCTTTTGTTTTTGGTTTGTTTGGAGAAGTCATGAAGGGATGAATGGAGAGTGTTGAAGATTGGGGATATTTATAGTGTAAGATTTGTGTGTTTATGGATGGATAAAGTTTGTTTGTGAGATTAGGAAAAAATATGTTGATAAAAATTGGGAAATGTAGGTTGAAATGGGATAAAAAGCAGAAAAGATTCTGTAAACCCGTCCAGCAGATGGCCGGTCCCCTTAATTAGGGGGCGGTCCCCTTAAAATTAAGGGGGTCACCTTACATAATTAAGGGGGCCGCCCATCTGGTGATTTCCAGATTGCCAGAATTAGGTTTTTGCAGAAAATTTGCAGAAAGGTTGTGTTTTTGGACTTGGATTCAAGCAAGTTCAATTCCTTTAGGCAATATAGCATCTAGTCTAATCATGATATAGCATGCATGCAAAAACACTTAAGTAAAAGAATAAACAAGCAACAATTACTAAGCTAGGGGAGACACATAAAGGCAAGGGCACTTAATCTTCCTAAGGCAACTATCTTAGATCAAAACCAAAGGTAACTAGTGAGTCAAAAATCTAGTGATGAAACAAGATGACAATATTATGAGTGATTTTGTCCTAGTGTGTGCCTCTATGCAACAAATGTGGAGGTGTGATTGTTTCGACTCCTAAATGCAAAGAAAAAAAAATCTTAAGAACCAATCCAAAATCTCCTTGATTCGATTTTTGCTCGATCATGAATGTCAAAGATATATATTAGATTATATACTTTGACAATTTATGTGAGAGTTTATGCATGATTTCGGAAAAAGGTTTTTAGCATTTGTCAACAATGCAAGGAAAATGATGTTCATGAAATTCCTAGATGTGAGAATAGTTTAAAAAAAAATTTGATTGGGTTTTACAAAAGAGTATATGCAAAGAAAATAATATTTCCCAATCTTTAATTTTGTGCGAAATAGATTCCTAGACACAGAAATGGAGAGGTGGAAGAAAAGTAAATTTTATGCAAATTTTGTGCAAGAAAAAAAATTGTCTAAATGAAATAAGATTTAGTCAACTTGTTCCATCATTCCTAATCCTAAAAGCAAGTCATTGAATAATTCACGCTTAAGGGGTTTAGTGAATATATCCGCAATGTTATCTTCCGATGCAACTTTTTCTTTAGATATGTTTCCTTTTTGTACATTATCTCTAAGGAAGTGGTGGCGTATTTATATATGTTTAGTCCTAGAGTGTTGCACCGGATTTTTACTTAAATCTATCGCACCTTTGTTATCGCACATAATGGGAACATTTTCTAACCTAATGCCATAGTCTATAAGAGCTTGTTTCATCCATAGTGTTTGTTGACATGCCTTTCCAGCGCTTACATATTCGGCTTCGGTGGTAGAAATAGCAAGAGCGGTTTGCTTCTTCGAAAACCAAGATGTTAGACAACATCAAATAAACGTGCAAATACCGCTAGTGCTTTTTCTATCTACGTAGTCTCCCGCATGATCCGAATCCGCATAAACGATGGTTTCTATGCCGGATCCCTTAGGATACCATAATCCTAAGTGTATAGTGCCTTTAATGTATCGAAAGATACGCTTAACCGCTTCTAGGTGAGAGGTTTTGGGATCCTCTTGAAAACGGGCACAAAGGCAAACACTAAACATGATATCGGGTCTACTTGCCGTCAAGTATAGTAAACTACCTATCATTCCTCTATACTTGGTGTTATCTACGGACTCACCTTCATCATCCTTTGTGAGTTTCACTTCCGTAGACATGGGAGTTTTCATGGGTTTTGAGTCTTCTAGGCCAAATTTCTTAAGCATTTCCTTAATGTACTTAGATTGGTTAAAGAATATTCCATCTTCTAATTGCTTTATTTGTAATCCTAGGAAGAAGTTTAGTTCACCCATCATACTCATCTCAAACTCATCATGCATGATTTTGGCAAATTCATCACACATGTCTTGACAAGTTGATCCGAATATAATGTCATCAACATATATTTGAACAATGATGAGATTTGGGTCTTTCCTTTTTGTGAAAAGAGTGTTATCTACCATTCCCATGGAATAATCATGTTTAATAAGGAAATTTTTTAATCGATCATACCAAGCTTTGGGAGCTTGTTTGAGTCCATACAAAGCTTTCTTTAACTTATAAACATAATCAGGTTTTGCGAAGTCAATGAATCCTGGAGGTTGTGCCACATATACCTCCTCATTGATAAAACCGTTAAGGAATGCACTTTTCACGTCCATTTGGAATAACTTAAAATCTAGGGCGCATGCATAGGCAAGTAATATCCTAATAAATTCTAGTCTAGCTACGGGGGCATAAGTTTCGTCATAATCAATTCCTTCTTGTTGATTATAACCTTGGGCAACTAACCTAGCTTTATTCCTAGTTGATGAGGAGAAAAATGATCCGTTTTTAGGGGGTCATTTAAGCCCGGAATTGAATTTATTTGATCAAATATTTCCCTAAATCGTTCCTTTTGTGATTTTAGGTACTTTGGGAGTGAAATCTGGAAAAGGAAGCAATTCGGACGTTTTTGGAGCATAAAAGTGAAGAAAACGCCAAAAACTTAATTTTCCATGTTTGGAACAGTGTGAGACGGTGTCAAGAGTACTTTCCTGATGGCGTCAAGAGTAAATACCATGACGACCCAGTACAGAAATGAAGGCGTCACAAGTAGAGCGTCAAGAGTAAAAAGTGTGACGGCCTGCAAAAATAGACAACATGACGGCGTCAGATGTAGATCAAGGCAGTCCGAGGATTATTTTGGCGGCGAGATGACGGCGTCACCCATTTTTTCTTGACGCCGTCAGCCTCTAATATCTATATATAGTTTTCTAATTTTCATTCATTAAGAGGAACAAGTTTGGAGAAACCCTAAGGCCGAACCATATACGAATTTTACAACTTTTCAAGGGTTTTCAACCCTTGAATCCTTACATGTGTTATTGAGATAAGTCTTTTCTTAATTCAATCAATATGTCTATGTGTTGGTTGTCTGTATCTTGTGCTTGTCTTGATTCCACCATGCTAGGCTAGATTTATCTTGTGTTTGCTTAGATCTAATGAAACCTAGATGTTGATTATGTGTTGATTACTTGTTAATGGTTATAATGGATGAATGATTTCAATGTTAGGCTTAAGAAAACTGACAGATCTCCAAATGGTAACATGCTTGAACGTCTTAGGAAACATGAACCGATGTGTACTAGGTTTTATTGGTTGTATTTAATGCATGAGTAAATTCTAATGATCCCATGTTAGGAGCTTCTTGCAGGCTCGACATAGGAGTGAAGTAGGCACTCATAGGATTGGGGAAGTAAGTACGCCACCCCATGAATGGTATTAAGGAATACAATCCGTCATCCACACAACTATAACAAGTAATTAACGTGTAAAAGATATCTAGGGAGTAGTGAAATCTAAGTAAACACATTTCTCCCACTTATTGCTCACAACCTTAGTTTAAATTAGTTTTTTTTTTCATTTTTAGTATTTTATTTTGATTGCATCTTAGTATTGGGTTATTTGACTAGCAACTAATTCCGCCCAAAATCCTTCAAAACCGAGATTTTAATTTGCTTTCATAAAAATATAAAAATACAAAAAGAATCATCTCTCACCTTTAGAACTAGTATTTAGGTTTTCTAATCCTAGCGACACTATTCCTAGCTGAACGATCAATCCCCCGGTACTTGTCACTATACTATACTACAACGATCAGGTACACTGCCTGGTGGGGGTTGTAAGCTTCTCAAGATCCCTTGAGAGGTAAAGCCTGGTGCGATTGATGAGGCGAAAAATGAACCACTTTTAGGGGGTCATTTAAGCCCGGAATTGACTTTATTTGATCAAATACTACCCTAAATCGTTCCTTTTGTGATTTTAGGTACTTTGGGAGTGAAATCTGGAAAATGAAGCAATTCGGACGTTTTTGGAGCATAAAAGTGAAGAAAACGCCAAAGTCTTAATTTTCCTTGCTGGGAACAGTAGGTGACGGCGTCAAGAAGAAATTTCTGACGGCGTCAAGAGTAATTTCCATGACGACCCAGTACAGAATTGACGGCGTCACGAAGTAGGGCGTCAAGAGTAAAATGCATGATGGCCTGGAAAATGCTAACACGTGACGGCGTAAAAAATAGATCAAGGCAGTCCGAGAAGTATTTTGGCGACGAGATGACGGCGTCACAAATTTGTTCTTGACGCCGTCAGACCCTATTTCCTATATATAGTTTTCTAATTTTCACATTAAAAAGAGAGAAGTTTTGGAGAAACCCTAAGTACGAACTTGGTACGAATTTTACAGGTTTTTCAAGGGTTCTAAGCCCTTGATCCCTTTCATGTGTAATTGAGATAAGTATTCTTTCAATTCAATCAATATGTCTATGTGTTGGTTGTCTATATCTTGTTCTTGTCTTAATTCCATCATGCTAGGCTAGATCTATCTTGTGTTTGCTTGGATCTAATGAAACCTAGATGTTAATTATGTGTTGATTACTTGTTTATGGTTGTATTGGATGAATGATTTCGATGTTAGGCTTAAGAAAACTGGCAGACTTCCAAATGGTAACATGCTTGAACGTCTTAGGAAACATGAACTGACGTGCACTAGGTTTTATTGGTTGTATTTAATGCATGAGTAAATTCTAATGATCCCATGTTAGGAGCTTCTTAGCCGGCTCGACATAGGAGTGAAGTAGGCACTCATAGGATTGGGGAATTAAGTGCGCCACCCCATGAATGGTATTAAGGAATACAATCCGTCATCCACGCAACTATAACAAGTAATTACCGTGTAAAAGATATCTAGGGAGTAGTGAAATCTAAGTAAACACATTTTCTCCACTTATTGCTCTCAACCTTAGTTAATTTAGTTTATTTTCATTTCTAGTATTTTATTTTGATTGCATCTTTAGTATTGGGTTAGTTGACTAGCAACTAATTCCGCCCAAATCCTTCACACCCGAGATTTTTACTTGCTTTCTAAAAAATATAAAAATACAAAAATAATCATCCTTCATCTTTAGAACTAGTATTTAGGTTTTCTAATCCTAGCGACACTATTCCTAGCTGAACGATCAATCCCCCGGTACTTGTCACTATACTATACTACAACGATCAGGTACACTGCCTGGTGGGGGTTATAAGCTTCTCGAGATCCCTCGAGAGGTAAAGCCTGGTGCGATTCCCACGTATCAAGTTTTTGGCGCCGCTGCCGGGGAATAGTTATTGTCTAGGTTAGAATTTCTTTTTATTAGGTCTACTTGCTAGATTCCTTTCTAGTAAGATTTTATTTTTATTTTTAGGTTTTCTTTAGTCTATCTTATTTCTTTGTGTCTTTGTTCGTAACTCTTCACCACCTGTCATCATGGCAAACGACGAATCCTTTAACCTTAGGATCACTAGGAGTTGTAGTTCCAGTAGAAACCTTGTCTTGCCTTATGCGGAACCCGAAAGAGAAATGCATAGATTGAGACAATATCACTCAACTTCTGAACAATCTAGCGTTGCCATCGATTTTGATGCACCCCTTTCTGAAGAAAATTCAGAAAATCATGTCACAACCCCTAGCTCCCAACCCAACGACGAGATGAGTACCCCCGCAACTCCCATTCCTAAGCGCCTTAAGGACTACTCCTCCCCAACCCCTCGTGGCTTTTCAAACGCCATTGTCTACCCAAACGAACACACCAACGAGGTCTTGCATGCAAACGATGTTTGGCTTGTCCAAAGTGTGTGTAAGTTTTGCGGGTTAGATGAGGAAGATCCAATCCAACACATTAAAGACTTCCTGAAAATAGTAGACACCCTCCATACGGATGGGGCTACTAGAGACACGTCCCGATTGCGATTCTTTCCTTTCACCCTATATGAAAAAGCCCAAGAATGGTATGATAAACTCCCTTCTGAATCTATTTTCACATGGGAGCAACTCATATCCAAGTTCTATGAGAAGTTCTTTCCACCTGGAAAAGCCTCAGCGTTTAGAGATAGGATTCTCTGTTTCCGAAAAGGGAAGGATGAACCCTTCCATAAATCGTGGATTAGATTCAAAGATTTAATAAGACAAGTTCCCCATCATGGCATTGAGCTTTGGCTCTTGGTCCAAATCTTCTACGATAATATCTCCTCTAACGATCGAAACGGAATTAACCAATCTAGAAAAGGGAGATTGGCCAATCTTAGTGCCGAAGAAGGATGGGATAGGATTGAAGAATATGCTCAAGACCAGGATAACACTTGGGATGAACCTGAGTCGACTGTCAGCATTTCTGAAATCACCTCAGATCGGTTGAGAAAAATTCACAAAAGAGTGGAATACCTAGCTGGATCGCAGTTACCTAAACAACTGTCGAATCCTTACTTAATCTGCGATTACTGTGGGGCCTGCATGAGGTAGAAGAATGTGGAGGAGCAGCCACAACTGAACATGCATGCTTGTCAGGAGGGGACATTTATGTTGATCCCTCCCTTTTGCCTTTTTACCAAAATGACGATTACACCCTCTGGGGAAATCTGGTAAAGAGAAAAGAAGGAGAAGAAGGCCATGAATTCGAAATCAGGAGCACTTTTGAAGATGACCTTGGTCACTTCACTCAAGAAAAAGGCTTGCAAATGAAAGGTCTTAATGAGCTTTTCGACGAGCAGTAGGATGACATTGGAGAATTTTTCAACAAGCTTAACTCAGCCCTAGATAATCTTGAAATGCCATCAGTAAGCAAAAAAGACCCCATGCTCGTGATAACCACTCGAGCTGGAACAACAACCAAGGACCCACCTTACCCAAGCTCGTCCCCCATTGCCCCCGATCCAAACAAACCTGGCGAGGAGGAGGAGGATGTCGGCGGCAAGACCCCCGACCAACCACCCTTGACGACCCCTTCCCCATCAACCCTACCTAACCAACCTGTGAGAATCCTGTTTCCATCCCGATTAAGGAACTAGAAAACTGAGAATGATAACAAGAGATTCTTGTCATACCTAAAAGACTCGGTTGTCACCATACCCCTCCTTGATGCTTGCTATCACATGCCAAAGTATAGCGCATACTTTAAAAAACTACTTGCTAACCGGAAGAAACTCGAGGGTCTTGTGACCCTGGGGGAAGAATGCTCAGTGGTGACCCATCGAGGGCTACCAAAAAAGGTAGACGATCCGGGCAGCTTCACCCTGCCTTGCTCCATAGGATCTCTATCAATCAAGAATGCTCTTGCCGATTTGGGAGCGAGTATCAATCTCATGCCTCACTCTATGTTCCTTAAACTAGGATACTCTGGATTAAAGTCTACCCGTATGAACATCCAACTAGCCGATAGATCGGTCAAGTACCCCGTAGGGATATGCGAGAATGTGCTAGTCAAAGTTGGGAAATTCAAATTCTCGGTCGACTTCGTAATCCTGGATATGGAGGAGGATGACTTGGTACCCATCATCTTAGGGAGACCATTTCTTGCTACCGCTCGTGCAGTCATTGATGTTTATGACGGCAAATTAACCTTACGAGTGGGAACCGATAGCACAACCTTCGACATTAAGGATTCTATGGACCTCTCCCTCGAAGCAGCCAACCGGCTCTATTTCATCGGGGAAGTCGATGAACTCACAAATGTCATTGATAGTTGTGTCGATGAACAGATCGATGAAGGCTGGCTACGGGACGAGAGTTTTCTGCCTTTGCTAGAGGTAGAAATGATGGAGGATGTTGGTGCAGTCTCCTTCTACCCCAGACAAGAGGCAACGGAGCATCTCGAGCTCCGAAAGCCCGAAAACAAGCTCAAACCTTCTATTATCGAGCCTCCTGAGCTAGATCTTAAAGAGCTTCCTAACCATTTGGAGTATGCCTTCCTTCAGGGAGAGGACCAACTGCTGGTAATCATAAACTCTTCCTTGGAACATGAACAAAAAGGTAAACTCTTAGAGGTCCTAAAGAAATATAAAGGGGTGCTCGCATGGAGTGTAGCCGACATTAAGGGGATTGACTCAACTTTTTGCACACATAAGATTCTCATGGAAGAAGATTATAAACCTACCGTGCAACCCCAGAGGCGGGTGAACCCTAACATTAAGGAAGTAGTAAAGAAAGAAGTTATCAAACTTCTGGATGCAGGACTGATTTACCCGATCTCGGATAGCCCATGGGTCAGTCCTGTGCAGGTTGTACCTAAGAAGGGTGGAATAACTGTAGTTAAGAATGACAAGGGTGAGATGGTGCCCCAGAGAACGGTCACTGGATGGCGGGTATGCATTGACTATCGAAAGCTCAATGATGCCACGAGGAAAGATCACTTTCCCTTACCATTCATTGATCAAATGTTAGAGAGATTGTCTGGACACGAGTACTATTGCTTCTTGGATGGATTCTCTGGGTATTTTCAGATTCCCATAGCACCTGAGGACCAAGAAAAGACCACGTTTACTTGCCCTTATGGAACATTTGCCTACAAAAGGATGCCTTTTGGGCTATGTAATGCCCCCGCCACTTTCCAGCGATGCATGACCGCAATCTTTCACGAACTCATGGAAGACAGCATGGAAGTGTTCATGGATGACTTTTCGGTTTTCGGGAACTCCTTCGACCGCTGTCTTGCTAATCTAGAAAAGATGCTTAAACGTTGTGAGGAAACCAACTTGGTGCTAAACTAGGAAAAGTGTCATTTCATGGTAAAAGAAGGGATTGTGTTAGGGCATAAGATCTCAGGGAACGGAATAGAGGTGGACCAAGCTAAAGTTGAAGCTATATCTAAGTTACCATACCCCACGACTGTTAAAGCAATACGCAGCTTCTTGGGGCACGCCGGGTTTTATCGGAGATTCATCAAAGACTTCTCCAAAATTGCTCGGCCAATGACTCAATTACTTGTGAAGGATGCTCCGTTCGATTTTTCCCAAGAATGCAAGGATGCATTCGATCTCCTAAAAAAGGAACTCACACAAGCTCCAATCATGATCACACCCAACTGGGAGTTACCATTTGAAATCATGTGTGACGCTAGCGACTTCGCTGTCGGGGCTGTATTAGGCCAACGGCGTGACAAGCTTTTCCAACCTATTCACTACGCTAGCAAAACCATGAATCCCGCTCAAGAGAATTACTCCACCACCGAGAAAGAATTATTAGCCGTAGTGTTTGCGTTCGACAAATTCCGACAATATCTTGTCCTTTCAAAAACAGTCGTCTTCACTGATCACTCGGCTCTTCGATATCTTTTTGCGAAGCAGGATACTAAGCCACGACTAATTTGGTGGATCTTGTTGCTACAAGAATTCGATGTTGAGATTCGTGATAAGAGGGGGCAGAAAATCTGGCCGCAGATCATCTATCTCGTCTCGAAAACCCCTTGGATAAGCACAATAGAAGTGAGATTAAGGATTCATTTCCTGACGAACAACTCATGTTAATGATTGATTCGGAGCCGTGGTACGCCGATTTTGCTAATTACCTCGCAAGTAGACTTGTTCCTGAACACCTGACTAGGTACGAAAGGAAAAGGTTCTTTTCTCAGCTAAAATACTACTTTTGGGATGAACCATTTTTATTCCGAAGGTGTCCTGACCAAATTATAAGACGCTGTGTTTCAGAAAGTGAGGCAGTAAAGATTATGAGGGAATGTCACTCTGGTCCCTCTGGCGGGCATCATGGAATAAACACTACCGCCCAAAAGATTTTCGATGCGGGATTCTATTGGCCCACAATTTTCCGTGATGTAAAAGAAATGGTGCAGGCATGCGATGCATGTCAACGGGCCGGGAACATATCACAAAGGGATGAAGCACCTCAGAACTTTATACAAGTATGTGAGGTCTTCGATGTTTGGGGAATTGACTTCATGGGACCCTTTCCATCTTCAGGGGGGAACGAATACATTTTAGTCGCCATCGATTATGTTTCAAAATGGGTTGAGGCACAAGCCCTCAGGAACAATGACGCCAGAGTAGTTATTCATTTCCTGAAAAAGCTTTTCGCTAGATTCGGAATCCCTAAAGCTCTCATCAGTGATAGGGGGACCCATTTTTGCAATGCACAAATGGAAAAGGTCATGAAGAGGTATGGAGTATCCCATCGGTTCTCCACCGCCTATCATCCACAAACCAATGTCCAGGTCGAAAACACCAATAGGGCTATTAAAAGAATACTTGAAAAGACGGTTAGTCAAAATAGAAAAGACTAGTCATTTAAACTCGATGAAGCCTTATGAGCATTCTGAACCGCCTACAAAACACCTATTGGAACGACCCCATTTCGCATGGTGTATGGTAAGGCATGTCACTTACCAGTGGAATTAGAACATAAGGCTTATTGGGCGCTTAAGACATGTAACTTAGATTACACAATTGCTGGAACTAATAAGTTCTTGCAATTACACGAGCTTGATGAGCTTAGGTTAGAAGCCTACGAATCTTCCATCACATATAAAGAGAGAGCAAAAAGATGGCATGACCAGAGAATTAAGAAACCCAAAGAATTTTCAGAGGGAGACAAAGTCCTATTGTACAATTCTCGGTTGAGATTATTTCTTGGAAAACTTAAGTCTAGATGGTATGGACCGTTTACGGTGAAGAATTCCTCTAAAACTGGAGCCGTGGTGTTATTAGACGATGAAGGTAGGGAATTTACTATTAACATACAATGTGTAAAACATTATCAAGAAAATAACAATGAAATGATTAGTGAGGAGGATATGACGTTTGATGATGAGGTCACGTAGTAACCCATGACCTTGAGTCTAGCTACAAGACTCGTAAATAAAGAAAAGCGCTTCTTGGGAGGCAACCCATGTTTTGTGTGATTTTATTTTTGTTTGTTTGTCATTTACTTCCGTATGCATGCTTTATTTTTATTGTTGGTTGATCATGTTTCTAAACTAAATAGTGGAAATACTTTACTTTGTTGTTTTGGCATAGTCTTAACTCAACCTAAAAGAATTTTTGCAAAAGATAAGTGTAAGGGGAAACCCCAAATATGTTTTTAAGAAACAAACCGATCATGATTCTCCACAATATTAAATGAGCATGTATATTCGTATTTGTTAGAGTCAAATGCTTGTATTAAGTCATAATGAAGTTTTGCAGGATTTTCCAGGAAGTAGGACCAAGTTTTTCCAGAAATTTTCCGGAAACTTAACATAAGAATTTCTGCAGGTCCATTCTGACGGCGTCAGAGGATTACTCTTGACGGCGTCAGGAGTTAAAATCTGGAAATTTTACCGGTTTTGTTTTTCTAACGGAGTCTTATGGTTTTTGTGAATTATTAAGTTTTATAATCTCCAGGAAATCTGCAAACTTCATTCCACAAGCATTATACCTTATCTTGTTTTCTAGGATTTAGTAACTTATATAGGATGCCGCCGATTTTACGCGAGGTTGTTTTGTCTATTTTCTCAGG
Organism: Artemisia argyi; assembly: GCA_030686995.1. Taxonomy (NCBI): domain Eukaryota; kingdom Viridiplantae; phylum Streptophyta; class Magnoliopsida; order Asterales; family Asteraceae; genus Artemisia; species Artemisia argyi. The sequence goes on along the minus strand of JARVZY010011220.1, from coordinate 88,001 downwards.
ATTTACAGGTTATGTTTGACAAGAAGATGATTTATATTCTGGAATGGAAGCTTTGATTGTTCATTTTCTTGGAGGAAGATCTAACCTGGCCACCTTATTATCCATACCGAGCGAATCAGGGGAGTATTTGATTTCATTCTTTTTACTTTTTAACTTTTACATTCTTTACTTGAACATTGGGGACAATGTTCATCTTAAGTGTAAGGGGAGGGTAAAATGATGATACCTTACATGTACACTTTCGCTTGAGTTTGTTTTATTTAATGGTAGATGTGTAATAAAACTATGAGAAATACTTGTTAGTGCAATTTTAGCGCCAAATTTAAAATTTTTTACAACATTTAGGAGTGAAACTTTAGCCATAGCAAGCGTCTCATGGATAGGAGATTGTATGACTAGCACATAACCGTATATTCAGAAAAATTTTCACCCAAATATGTGAGGTTCGCCTTTAGATTTGATAGGAAAAGCATTCATTATTAGTGCTTATGAGTGTACCGGTAGCATTTAGATTCTAGAACTTGCGTTAGTGATGCATCCCGAGACCGCTAGTGAGACTACATTCGTGTTGTAGGATTTACTACATGATAAGAGGCATTAGGATCACCCTTGTGTTAAACCCGTATTATAATTACTTGACCATTTTAGTCATATTACTTGGCTAGTTAAGTCAACTAATTTTTCCCACACCTTAGCGTTGTACTCATTTTTAGTACACGAAACCCCTAGTACACCCCTCCGAGCTTATCTTTTCGTTTCTAACTTTAAGCATTTTACTTAAAGGAAGAATTTGTTACACCCCACTTAAATGTACAACCAAATCGCCTTAGCCTTCCATGAATGCGCTCATCTTTAGTGCATTATTGTTATTTGTTTAAAACCTAAGTTAACTATCTAATTGATTACATGGTTGCTAAGTCGAGTCATATCCTTGTACATATTGTTTTGGGACGATTGGGACTCATGGGTAAAGTACTTATTTTATGGAGTAATGGGGAAGAACATCATATTATTACCCCCATATGTGCGTTAATCTTAAAACTGTTCCAAGTGTTTTGATTTTCTTAATTCGAGTCATTAGTTTAATTTATTGTAAAGTATGTAAAGATTCAAGTGTAAGGGAAATGTTCATTCCCTATGATGTATTATTTTGGATGGTAGGGTAAGAGTGTATGCAAAAAAAAAAAAAAAAAAAAAAAAAAAAAAAAAAAAAAAATCGAAAAAGAAATAAAGAAAAAAAGAAAAAAAATAGAAAAAGGAAAAGAGAAAAAACATACGGACTACCATCCCTTTTTATTCTATGTTTATTTTATGTTTTTATTATTTTTCATTTATTAGCTTAAGTCGAGTCTAATCTTGGCTTAGCAACGCCACATTGTACATGTAATTAACCAAGATTGTTAACTCGCCACCAGTAAAACTTCCTTTATCCATCAAAACCGTGTATTTCATATCCCTACACCTAACGTTACAACCCTTTAAAAGACCTCTTTGATAGTTTATCCTAGGTGCTTACGCCATGTGGTGGAGGTTTGATCCTTTCCCAAGCCTATGGTAATCTATTTTGCTATGACAGGTAGTGAGAGATATCTTCCGTTTCCATATTGTAATTTATACTTTATTACACCCGAGAGATGTGAGTATCTAAACACTATTTGTGAGGTGCTAGTATATGACCTCCGTGCTTGTCTATTGGTCTTTAGTGGAATGATTATTTGTTGTAATTACTTTTATATTAGTGTTAAATGACCCCTAACTTATATTTTGATTTGAATTAAAGCGCATTTGCTTGAGGACAAGCAAATCTCAAGTGTAATGGTATATGATGAGGCGAAAAATGAACCACTTTTAGGGGGTCATTTAAGCCCGGAATTGACTTTATTTGATCAAATACTACCCTAAATCGTTCCTTTTGTGATTTTAGGTACTTTGGGAGTGAAATTTGGAAAAGGAAGCAATTCGAACGTTTTTGGAGCATAAAAGTGAAGAAAACGCCAAAGTCTTAATTTTCCTTGCTGGGAATAGTAGGTGACGGCGTCAAGAAGAAATTTCTGACGGCGTCAAGAGTAATTTCCATGACGACCCAGTACAGAATTGACGGCGTCACGAAGTAGGGCGTCAAGAGTAAAATGCATGATGGCCTGGAAAATGCTAACACATGACGGCGTCAAAAGTAGATCAAGGCAGTCCGAGAAGTATTTTGGCGGCGAGATGACGGCGTCACAAATTTGTTCTTGACGCCGTCAGACCCTATTTCCTATATATAGTTTTCTAATTTTCACATTAAAAAGAGAGAAGTTTTGGAGAAACCCTAAGTACGAACTTCGTACGAATTTTACAGGTTTTTCAAGGGTTCTAAGCCCTTGATCCCTTTCATGTGTAATTGAGATAAGTATTCTTTCAATTCAATCAATATGTCTATGTGTTGGTTGTCTATATCTTGTTCTTGTCTTAATTCCATCATGCTAGGCTAGATCTATCTTGTGTTTGCTTGGATCTAATGAAACCTAGATGTTAATTATGTGTTGATTACTTGTTTATGGTTGTATTGGATGAATGATTTCGATGTTAGGCTTAAGAAAACTGGCAGACTTCCAAATGGTAACATGCTTGAACGTCTTAGGAAACATGAACTGACGTGCACTAGGTTTTATTGGTTGTATTTAATGCATGAGTAAATTCTAATGATCCCATGTTAGGAGCTTCTTAGCCGGCTCGACATAGGAGTGAAGTAGGCACTCATAGGATTGGGGAATTAAGTGCGCCACCCCATGAATGGTATTAAGGAATACAATCCGTCATCTACGCAACTATAACAAGTAATTACCGTGTAAAAGATATCTAGGGAGTAGTGAAATCTAAGTAAACACATTTTCTCCACTTATTGCTCACAACCTTAGTTAATTTAGTTTATTTTCATTTATAGTATTTTATTTTGATTGCATCTTTAGTATTAGGTTAGTTGACTAGCAACTAATTCCGCCCAAATCCTTCACACCCGAGATTTTTACTTGCTTTCTAAAAAATATAAAAATATAAAAATATAAAAATAATCATCCTTCATCTTTAGAACTAGTATTTAGGTTTTCTAATCCTAGCGACACTATTCCTAGCTGAACGATCAATCCTCCGGTACTTGTCACTATACTATACTACAACGATCAGATACACTGCCTGGTGGGGGTTGTACGCTTCTCAAGATCCCTCGAGAGGTAAAGCCTGGTGCCATTCCCACGTATCAGCGATCCCCATGCATCATTAGTTACTATTCCATTTTCATCTAACTTATTCCTATATACCCACTTAGTTCCTGTGATGGTCATATTCATTGGATTTGGGACTAATTCCCAAACATCATTTGCCTTAAATTGATTTAACTCTTCTTGCATAGCTATAACCCAACTTTCATCTTTTAAAGCCTCATTAATATTCTTAGGTTCTATTGCTGAGAGGAAACAAAAGAAATTGTTTTTATCTTGGGCTTGTGACCTAAGGGTTCTTTGGTTAAGATGTCCTATTATATTATCTAATGGATGTGATCTAGATTCTTTAACATTTACAATTTCGTTATTTCCTAAGTTAATGTCTTCATTATCATTTCCTATGGGTTTTGTTTTACTAACCTCAATAGCTTCATCTTCGACTAAGTCATCATATTCTAAAGGTAATGTTTTAGGAGGTGGTGGAGTTTCATCAAATGTTACATTTAGTGATTCTTCTACTTTCATGGAGTGTTTGTTAAGTATTATATATGCTTTACTATTTTGTGAGTATCCTAAAAATATTTCTTCATATGATTTTGGATCAAACTTAGTGAGGTAATCCTTAGTGTTTAGAATATAACATTTACTTCCAAATACCCTAAAGTAGCTTAAGTTTGGTTTTCTACCTCTTAGTAACTCATAAGGAGTTTTTCCTAGAATTCTCCTAATTGATACCCTATTAATAATATATGTTGATGTATCTACAGCATGACACAAAATTTTTTGTGGGATGGATTGTTCATTTAACATTGTTCTACTCATTTCTTGTAGTGACCTATTTTTTCTTTCTACTACGCCATTTGATTGAGGAGTACGAGGAGCGGAGAAATTGTGAGATATTCCATTTAAATCACAATATTTTCTGAATTGTACTTCATTGTCAAATTTCCTACCATGGTCCGTCCTAATGGCTACTATTGTACACCCTAATTTATTTTGAATCATTTTACTAAATATTTCAAAATTTTCAAAGGCTTGGGTCTTGTCACTTAAGAACCTAGTCCACGTGCATCGTGAGTAGTCATCTACTATTACTAAGGTATATTTGTTTCCTCCATAGCTCCGCACAGTGGATGGACCAAAAAGATCCATATGTAATAATTCTAGGCACCTAGTAGTGGATACTATATTCTTAGCTTTGTGACTAGCATGAACTTGTTTTCCAATTTTACATGCGTCACAAAAATGCTTGTCATATTTTAGATTAGGCAAGTTTCTAACTAGTTCTTTAGAGGCCAAAGATTGTATTTGTTGCATGTTAGCATGTCCTAATCTCCTATGCCACAATGTGGAGTTTTCGTCTAGGGTCGTTAGGCATATCCTATCCTCAGGTTTGTTTTCTAGTTTCATAACATATATGCCTCCTGATGAGGCGAAAAATGACCCGTTTTAAGGGGTCATTTAAGCTGGAATTGGAATTTATTTGATCAAATATTGCCCTAAATCATTCCTTTTGTGATTTTAGGTACTTTGGGAGTGAATTCTGGAAAAGAAGCATTTTGGACGTTTTTGGAGCATAAAAGTGAAGAAAACGGCAAATTCTTGATTTTCCTTGCTGGGAACAGTACCTGACGGCGTCAAGAAGGATTTTTTGACGGCGTCAGGAGCAAAATGGATGACGGCCTAGAGAAAACGTGACGGCGTCAGAACAAGGGCGTCAAGAGTAAATTTGGTGACGGCCTGGAACAAGAATACACATGACGGCGTCAGATATAGATCTAGGCAGTCTGAGAACTTTATTGGCGGCGAGATGACGGCGTCAGAATTTTATCTTGACGCCGTCACCTCTAAAAATCTATATATACTTTTCTAAATTTCATTCATTAGAGAGGAACTTGTGTGGAGAATTCTAGGGCCGAACTTATAAACCCTAGCTCGTTTGTAACAGTGTTTTCAAGGGTTTTCACCCCTTGAAACCCTTCATGTTCAATTGAGATAAATTTTCTTTCAATTCATTCAATATGTCTATGTGTTGTTTAAATATATCTTACGCTTGTCTTGATTTTAACATGCTAGGCTAGATCTTTTGTGTGTTTGCTTAGATGTAATGAAACCTAGATGTTAATTATAGGTTGATTGCTTGTTTATAGTTGTAATGGATGAATGATTTCAATGTTAGGCTTAAGAAAACTGGCAGATCTCCATTGTGTAACTTGCTTGAACGTCTTAAGAAACATGAACCGATGTGTACTAGGTTTTTATGGTTGTATTTAATGCATGAGCGAATTCTAGTGATCCCATGTTAGGAGCTTCTTGCAGGCTCGACATAGGAGTGAAGTATGAGCTTATAGAATTGGGGAAGTAAGTACGCCACCCCATGATTGGTATTAAGGAATATAACCCATCATCCACGCAACTGTAACAAGTAATTAACCTGTAAAAGATATCTAGGGAGTAGTGAAATCTAAGTAAACACAATTCTCCCATATATTGTTCACACCACTAGTTTAATTTAGTTTATTTACATTTTTGTTATTTTATTTTGATTGCATCTTTAGTTATTGGGTTAGTTGACTAGCAACTAATTTCGCCCACTCTTCCAAAACCGAGATTGTACTTGCTTTTCATAAAACATAAAAATATAAAAAGAATCATCCCTAACCTCTAGACCTAGTTTTTAGGCTTTCTAATCCTAGCGACACTATTCCTGAGTTGAACGATCAATCCCCTGGTACTTGTCACTATACTATACTACAACGATCAGGTATACTGCCTGGTGGGGGTTGTAAGCTTCTCGAGATCCCTCGAGAGGTAAAGCCTGGTGCAATTCCCACGCATCACCTCCTTTCCTAATTCCTCTACCTATAATTTTTCCATTTTTAACTCTTTCGCTATCCTCTTCGGTAAAGGTAACTCTACATTTATTATCGCATATTTGTCCTATACTAAGCAAGTTATATATTAAATTATCTACATGCTCTACATTTTCAATAGTAAGTGAGTCTTGAGAAATCGTACCTTTGCCAATGATTTTTCCACGTAAGTCACTACCGAAAATAACGTTACCTCCATTGTATGCCTTGTACGTAGAAAATAGCTTGCGGTTCCCCGTCATGTGCCTCGAACATCCACTATCCTTGATCCATTCGTTAGGCTCCAAGTCAATTCCTAAACATATTTCGTCGGTTCATTTTGCCACAAAACACTTTTCGTCTCTTGGTTTTTCCACTTCTTCTTTGTCACTATCACTACATGTTCCACTAACAAAGGCGCCTTGATTTTCATAACCCGGCGGCTTTAGACATTCGCCAATGAGATGATTTGGACTTCCACATCTAAAGCACTTTCTTTTCCCGTAGTTATCACTTCTATTTCTTTGGAACGGTTTTCTTTCGTCTCGTGGTGAACTAGTGAATCTTCCTCGTCTCTTGAAGAATTTCTTGAATTCTCTTACGGCCATTGCATATTCTTCGTCTTCACTTTCGTCACTTGAGTCATCATCGTCACTAGGTTCCTTTTTGGCTTTTAGAGCGATGGATTTGGTTTGTTCTTTCTTGACTTTGACCGTTTCCGAATTTCTTCTTATAATTTCTTCATGGACCTTCAAATTGTCAATAAGTTCATCAAGTGATAACATCATCAAATTCTTTGACTCTTCAATTGCCGTGACCTTAGCTCGCCATTTTGGATGCAATGCCCTAAGAAATTTTCTAACACAATTTTTACTAGAAAATGTCCTATCAAATGCTTTTAAACTTGTGATAATAGTGTTAAATTTAGCAAAAGCATTATCAATTGATTCCTCTTCCGGAATCGTAAATTGTTCATATTGTTGTACAAGAAGATCTAATTTATTATCTTTGACTTGACTATTACCTTGGTGAGTAATAAGTAGAGAATCCCAAATTTCTTTTGCGGTTTTACACATAAAAATTCTTTCATATTCTTTACGTGGTAACGCATTATAAATAACCATTTTAGCCTCATTATTTTTTGCTAGTTTCTTTTTCAAATCATCGTTTTGTTTTTCAAAAGATACAATTTCATCCATTTTAGTTTCAAAATTATATTGAATAGGGGGAAAATCACCAAAGGTAATGACATGCCAAAGATCAAGATCTTTTGATTTCACATAAGTTTCGAATCTATTTTTCCAATATAAAAATCCATCACTTTCAAATAGTGGTGGTCTTTGTATATATTGCCCTTCAAAATATTTTAAAGATTCCATGGATCGTTACAAGTTTTAAAATACAATATATTTTAAAAAATCTTGCTAGACGTGGCTCTTGATACCAATTGTGGAAAACTAGAAGGGGGGGGGGGGGGTTGAATAGTTTTTCATCTTTTTAATTTGTTACAAAAGATTGTTTGAAAGTTTTCTTTGTTTTCAAAAATTTAGATTCGATACTATGTGATATCAAGTCATGCACAATATGAACAACAATAAATATGTACGATAAAGCAATAATAATGTAAGTAAAGAAATAAATGAGAGATGGAAAGATCGAACCGCGAGACAAGAGATTTATAGTGGTTCGGCTACAAGGTCACCTTCCTTGCCCTACTCCACTCCCCGAGCACCTAACTCGAGAGTTTTCTTCACTATGTCAACAAGCTCCCTTATGGCGGAGAAAACCTTACACACCAATGTACACACCACAACTACGTCACAACTTATTCACACCTTCTACTCAACTTCTTCACACCTAGTCACTACTTAATCACAACACTACTTCACACCTATCTACTTCACACCAATCTTCTTCACACCTATCTTCTTCACACCAATCTTCTTCACACCAATCTACTTCCTAACACTTCTCCTTCACAACAATCTACTTCCTAACACTTCTCCTTCACAACTAACTACTAACCAATCACACTATATATATATATATATATATATATATATATATATATATATATATATATATATATATATATATATATATATATATATATATATATATATATATATACCTAGCTAAACTCTCTTCTATCAAATATTCACAACTAATTTCACAAAGAGATAGATACAATGGATAAAGCTCTAACAACTTGGATGTGGAGATCACAACAAGTTGTAATACTTCTTGTCTTGAGGGATAAAAGTATTCTTCTCTTGCACTTGAGAGGATGATGTTTGAATCACTTTGAAACAAAGATTTATGAATGTATGATCAAAGGATTAAGAGAATGGAAATTGAGATCTAGAACAGAAAGTTTAGGAGTGCAAAAGGTAGAGAAAAATTACAGATTTAAGGTGGTATTTATAGGCAAAGATTTCTGACAACTGGAGCGTGCCGGTCCCCTTAAATCATGGCCGGTCCCCTTAATTTTAAGGGGACCACCCCTTATAATTAAGGGGGCCGCCCAGCTGTAACGGCCAGAATCTTTGTCTTTTAGTGGGGTAAGTTTATTTGGTGAAAAACTAACTGATTTTGGTTAAAAATTTGAATTCATATATTTAGTATGAATAAAACATTTTTCTTTTTTACCAAAAGTGTTTTTCAAAAATATATAATATGTTTATATAATTAAATAAACTTTGTAATGATTAATTAAATACCCCTTTGATCATATATTGCAATAAACACCTTGTTTATTCATACCTTAAGTGATTTGGATGTAAAGAGAATGTTAATCACTAAATACTTGTTTATGTCATAAATTTTAGTTCAATGAGTTTATATTTTGTAATAATCAAAACATAAAGATATTGATAATATGTTAATAATGTTTTTAGACATTACTTATGTCAACATAACCCATATCATTTTCTCGATTAAAAACTTATTAGTCGTAGTTTTACGTAACGTGTGTTTATATTTTGTGATTATCAAAACTAGTAGAGACCGATTAATGCAAATGACGTTTGTGGAAACTGTAGGGGGGGAGGTGAATACGTTTCCGTTTAAACTTAAAAACTTTTGTATCAAACACCCGATCAAGTGTGATATAACATGAAAAGTGTCAACACTAGTCTTACAAGAACTAGAGATAATATAAAGCATCAAGTAAAGCATGTATCAACAACACAAACTTAGACATATTGTAAATAGCATGCCATGACACAAAGCATAACAAACACAATATAAGCAACAAACCACACAAGTATAAATGCTACGCAAGATATAGATGTAAAGCGGTAAATGCGAAAATGAACGTAAAGAGATAAGTAAAGAAAATGCAAACCCGGACACGGTGATTTATAGTGGTTCGGACACGAAGCTCTTCTTCGCCTTACTCCACTCTCCGAGTACCCAACTCGAGAGTTACTTCACTAATCAAAAAGCTCCATTCTCGGCGGAGAAAACCATACAACCTCGCTTACATTATTTTCCGACACTCATCATTTCAACATCCTAGACAAATGCAACAAATATATAGGATGTTCGGTGCTAACAACTTTGGACCCATGAGATATTGGGGACCATATGTTTGAGTTTGTCTATGTTATCATTAGATATGCTTGGGAATTGACTTGGAGCCCGACGAATGGGTTAAAGATAGTGGATGCACAAATCACATGACAGGTAACCGCAAGCTATTCTCATCTTATAATGCAAGTACTGGAGGTAACGTTACGTTTGGTAGCAAACTTAAGGGTAATATCATCGGCAAAGGTACAATCACTCATAACTCTCTTACTATAACTAATGTGGAACATGTAGATAAGCTAGGTTTTAATCTACTTAGTATTAGTCAAATCTGTGACAATAATTGCAAGGTAATCTTTTCCAAAGACGATAGTGAGATCATAAAGGACAGAAAAGTAATTGCCAAAGGAATTAGAAAAGGAAATCTATATGTCATGAAGATTAGTAACAAACCTAGTGACAATATATGCTTAGCTACGGTTAATGATAATTCTATCTATGGCATAGAAGATTAGGACATACCAATATGCGTTTATTACAGTTATTGGCTTCTAAGGATTTAGCTAGAAATCTTCCTAAATTAAGGTTCGACCAACATATTTGTGATGCTTGCAAGGTTGGAAAACAAGCCCACTCTAGTCATAAGCCTAAGAATATGATCTCAACATCTAGATGTCTAGAGCTTCTTCACATGGATTTCTTCAGTCCTTCCGCCATACGAAGTTATGGAGGAAATCTCTACACCCTAGTAATCGTAGACGATCACTCTAGGGACACTTGTGATAAGGAGAAAAGTGTACCGCTTTTGGGGGGTCATTTAAGACCGAATTCGTAATTATTTGATCAATTATTGCCCTAAATCGTTCATTTTGTCATTTTAGGTACTTTTGAGAGGAAATTTACAAAAGGAAGCATTTTGGACGTTTTTGGAGTGAAAAAGTGAAGAAAACGACAAAATCTCAAAATTCTTGCTGGGAACAGTACCTGACGGCGTCAAGGCAATGCAAGTGACGGCGTCAAGAGTGGCAAAAGAGGTGGATGTGGAAAATACACATGACGGCCCAGAACATTTTCAAGGCAATTTGGCATGACGGCGTCACCAAGGCCGTCAGGGTCAAAGCACATGTGACGGCCCAGAGTAATATTACACATGACGGCGTCAGAAGTGGATCTAGGCAATACGAATTTTATCTTGGCGTCGAGTTAACGGCGTCACAAGCTAAAACGTGACGCCGTCAAGGTGTAAAATCTATATATAGTTTTCTAATTTTCATTCATTAAGGGTGGAACTTTTGGAGAGCTTCCTTGTAAAAATCCTAGACGAATTTTCTGTGATAATAAGGGTTTCAACCCTTGTTCCATCCATGTTCAATTGAAGATAAGTTTTCCAATAATCATACAATATGTCTATGTGTTGTGTGATTCTATCTTATGCTTTTCTTCTTTTTAACATGCTAGGCTAGGTTTTTATTGTGTTTGCTTAGATGTAATGAAACCTAGATGATGGTTTGTTTATAGTTGTTGTGGATGATTGTATTCGATGTTAGGCTTAAGAAAACTGGCAGACTTCCAATTAGTAACTTGATTGAACGTCTTAAGAAACATGATCAGAGGTGTACTACGATTTATGGTTGTATTTAATGCATGAGCGAATTCTAGTGATCCCATGTTAGGAGCTTTTAGTCGGCTCGACATAGGAGTGAAGTAGGAGCTTATACAGTTAGGGAATTTCATACACGGCCCTACGACTAGTATTAAGGAATATAACTCGTCATCCATGCAATTGTAACAAGCTAATCAACCGGTAAAAGATATCTAGGGAGTAATGAAATCTAAGTAAACACATTTTCTCTTATTATTGTTTACACCACACATTAGTTTTAGTCTATTTTATTTTATTTTGATTGCAATCTTTAGTTAATTGGGTTAGTTGACTAGCAACTAATTCCGCCCACTCCTTCAAACTCCACAATCAAATGGGGTAATTGAAAGGAAAAATAGAACCCTGCCAGAAATGAGTAGAACGATGCTTAACAAGCAATCTATTCCTCAAAAGTTTTGGTGTAATGCCGTAGATACATCCACCTATATCCTTAATAGAATTCTCATTAGACCTATCATACGAAAAACCCCTTATGAAATCTTGAAAGGTAGGAAACCTTCTCTAAATTACTTTAGAGTATTTGGTAGTAAATGTTATATTTTAAACACCAAAGATTATCTCACCAAGTTCGACCCAAAGTCCTACAAAGGTGTATTTCTAGGATATTCTCAAACTAGTAAAGCCTACGTTGTTTTAAACAAGGCAAAAATGGTAGTCGACTAGTCGAAGAATCACTCAACGTGACTTTCGATGAGAGTCCCCTTCCATCTAAAACATCACCTTTGCTAGATGATGATTTAGATGAAGAAAACGCCATAATTGAAAACATGAAAAACCTAGACATATCTCAAGAAAGAGAAACCATGGAAATAGATGAAACCACCAACATTAAGGAATCTGAAAGTCATCCTTTAGAAAATGTCATAGGAAGCCTAAACCAAAGAACCCTTAGATCACAAGCTCAAAATAAAAGCAACCTCTTTTATTTTGTCTCAATCATAGAACCTAAGAACGTTAATGAAGCATTAAGTAATCTAGCTTAGATACCCAATACCCAATGTTAAAAGATACTAACCGACTTGAAACAAACGGCCTTCAGGAGAGAAGATAGTAATATGTCGATCGTATCCACCTCCACTTCCTCTACTCATTCTTTTTAACTTTTTATTGATTGATTGATTAAATTGATTGATTCAAGGTTTTGTTTGTTTGCTAAATAATACTTATAAGTTGGATCAAAGAAAGATTTATTTCTTTGCAAGACAACTCAAGGAATATGTTTAACAAGTAGAGGGGAGTGTTTGGATGGACGGGTGGAAAGGGGTTGTTAAGTAAAGGCCATCTCGAGTTTGGAGGCTGGGCTCGCGTTGCTTTACATATTGGGCTTTTGCATTAAGTAATCTAGCTTAGATACCCAATACCCAATGTTAGATGATACTAACCGACTTGAAACAAACGGCCTTCAGGAGAGAAGATAGTAATGTGTCGATCGTATCTACCTCCACTTCCTCTACTCATTCTTTTTAACTTTTTATTAATTCATTGATTAAATTAATTGATTCAAGGTTTTGTTTGTTTGCTAAATAATACTTATAAGTTGGATCAAAGAAAGGTTTATTTCTTTCCAAGACAACTCAAGGAATATGTTTAACAAGTAGAGGGGGTGTTTGGATGGATGGGTGGAAAGGGGTTGTTAAGTAAAGGCCATCTCAAGTTTGGAGGCAGGGCTTGAGTTGCGTTACATATTGGGCTTTTGCATTAAGTAACTTGGCTTAGATAACCAATACCCAATATTAGAAGATACTAAACGACTTAAAACAAACGGCCTTCAGGAGAGAAGATAGTAATGTGTCGATCGCTGATGAGGCGAAAAATGATCCGTTTTTAGGGGGTCATTTAAGCCCGAATCCGAATTTATTTGATCAAATATTGCCCTAAATCGTTCTTTTTGTGATTTTAGGTACTTGGAGAGTGAATTCTGGAAAAGAAGCCATTTTGGACGTTTTTGGAGCATAAAAGTGAAGAAAACGGCAAAGTCTCAATTTTCCATGCTGGGAACAGTGGGTGACGGCGTCAAGAGTAATTCCCTGACGGCGTCAAACCTCAATAATAAAAATCCGTAGTTCATGAAGGCGTCAAGAGTTTTCCTGACGGCGTCAAAACCCCAAGAATAAAAATCCGTAGTTGATGACGGCGTCACACACAGGGCGTCAAGAGTAATTTGTGTGACGGCCTAGGCCTTGACGGCGTCAGAAGTAGATCAAGGCCGTCCGAGGAAGTATTTGGCGGCGAGGTGACGGCGTCACATTGTTTGTCTTGACGTCGTCATCCTTATTTTCCTATATATAGTTTTCTAGTTTTTCACATTAAAAGAGAGAAGTTTTGGAGAAACCCTAAAGACGATTTTGGTGCAACTTTTACAGGTTTTTCAAGGGTTCCAAACCCTTGAGACCTTGCATTGTAATTGAGATAAGTGTTCTTCTAATTCAATCAATATGTCTATGTGTTGGTTGTCTATATCTTGTTCTTGTCTCAATTCCATTATGCTAGGCTAGATCTCCTTTGTGTTTGCTTAGATCTAATGAAACCTAGATATTGATTATGTGTTGATTACTTGTTTATTCTTGTTTTGGATGAATGATTTATATGTTAGGCTTAAGAAAACTGGCAGATCTCCAAATGGTAACATGCTTGAACGTCTTAAGAAACATGAACCGAGGCGTACTAGGTCTTTATTGGTTGTATTTAATGCATGAGCCACTGTTTACAATCCCTATAGTTGTGCTGGGCATGGTGTAGGAGGAGATAAGAGCTCATAGAATTGGGGAGTTATGTATGCCACCCCATGAATGGTATTAAGGAATACAATCTGTCATCCATGCAATTATAACAAGTAATTAACGTGTAAAAGATATCTAGGGAGTAGTGAAATCTAAGTAAACACATTTTCTCCAATTACTGCTCACAACCTTAGTTTAATTAGTTTATTTTCATTTTCTAGTATTTTATTTTGATTACATCTTAGTTTTGGGTTAGTTGAATAACAACTAATTCCGCCCACTCTTCCAAAACCCGAGATTTTAATTGCTTTCTAAAAAATATAAAAACACAAAAATAATCATCTCTCACCTTTAGAACTAGTAACTAGGCTTTCTAATCCTAGCGACACTATTCCTAAGCTGAACGATCAATCCCCCGGTACTTGTCACTATACTATACTACAACGATCAGGTACACTGCCTGGTGGGGGTTGTAAGCTTCTCGAGATCCCTCGAGAGGTAAAGCCTGTTGCGATTCCCACGCATCAAGTTTTTGGCGCCGCTGCCGGGGAAATAGTTATTGTCTAGGTTAGGATTTCTTTTTATTAGGTCTACTTGCTAGATTCCTTTCTAGTAAGATTTTATTTTTATTTTTTTGGTCTTCTTTAGTCTATCTTATTTCTTTGTGCCTTTGTTCGTAACTCTTTACCATCCGACATCATGGAAGGTGGTAACATCTTTGAACCCGTCATCCCACCACAACAAAACCCACCATTAGAACCCCTTAGGCCCCGAACCTTAGGAGAGTACTCCCGACCTAGCCACCAAGGCTACCGAAACACCATTGAGCTCACCGGAGCCAATGTGACCCCCTTACGATCCGACACCATCCGGCTGGTGCAAAGCGGATGTGCATTCATTGGACTTCGTTCCGAAGATCCAAACCAACATCTTAAGGACTTTCTCAAAATCGTAGATTCCATAGACCTAGGTGTTGAAACTAGAGAGACTACCCGTTTACGCCTATTCCAATTCTCTCTACGGGATCAAGCTAGTCAATGGCTTGAGCGTTTACCCGCGGGATCCATCACCACATGGGATGATCTCACCACTCGTTTCCTTGCTCAATTTTTCCCACCGGGGAGAACTACTAAGCTTAGGAATGACATCTTGATGTTCCAACAACGTCAAAATGAATCTCTCTATGAAGCATGGACTCGTTTCAAGGACTTACTCCAAAAAGTCCCTCATCATGGCATAGATCTTTGGCTCCAAGTCCAAATTTTTTATGACCATATCGATATCTCCACTAGGCGAGCCATTGACCAATCGGCCGGTGGTAAGCTACGTGATCTTAGTGCGGAACAATCATGCGAACTCATAGAAGATCTTGCTCTCTATGACAACGAAAGTTGGAACGATCCCCATGACTTGAACAAAACGGTCAAGGCAATATCTTTGCCTTCGAACAACTCTAGCACTCCCGACCGTAGGATCATGGAACTTGAGGACCAAGTCAAGTTTCTCATGAAATCTTACGATGCTCCTAAGCCTTCAAGCCAAGTGAACAAAATCACTTCTTCATGCGAATTATGTAGTGGTCCCCATGACACTCGTGATTGTGTGGAACTCCCCGGAACAGCTTTTGCGGACTACGCATCCACGCGTACCGACGAAGCGGGAGATAAGTGGTACACTTTCACGCCCGAGCCAAACACTTACAGTGATTCATACAACCCCTCATGGAAAAATCACCCAAACCTTAGGTGGAAACAACATCAACCCAATTCTTCCAATCCGCCTAATCGCTACCAACCAAACGGTCCACCATCCAACCGTACTTTCAACAACAATCCTTCTAACAACTATGGTAGTACCGACAATCTTGAAGGATTGATGTCAAAGTTCATGGCATCTCAAGAAGCTCGCATATCTAAGTTTGAAGCCGATTTCAAACAAAAGCAAAGCGAGATGACCACTAGAATTGATGCATTGTTGAAAGTTCTCAATGACCGAGAAATGGGAGCACTCCCAAGCGACACGGTCAAGAATCCGAAACTAACCGTTAATTCCATATCCTCAGTTTCGTCACCCACTTCGTGTCCACAATACTACTCGGTTAAATCAACGAGCACGTGTTTCAAACAAAACCAAGTTCCGCAAAAGGACCAATCAAATAAAACACCCACTATAGAGCCGGTCAAAAGCATAGTTGAAACACCTCTTACGCAAGACCTTGACGATGAATTCAAAGAACTTCACCTTGAACGCCCCGTCATTGATGCCTTAGTGCGTGCTCCTTACTATAGTGCCCTCCTAGAAAAATATGAGAAGTATAAGCTAGGTAAAAATGGGACCGCCTTCGTTCAAAACAAGTTGCCAAAAAAGCTTGATGATCCGGGTATATTTGTTTTGCCTTGTAAGATAGGAAGATCCGAAGCTTTCGACACACTAGCCGATTTAGGGTCAAGCCTCAACTTGATTCCCTTATCCTTATTCACCGCTCTTAAGCTAGGAAAGTTAGAGGAAACGGAGGTATTGATAGGGCTAGCGGATGGGAGTATTGCCCACCCGGTTGGAATGATTAAGGATGTAGTTGTTCACGTAGGAAAGTTAACTATATTAGCGGATTTTCACGTCCTAGACATGGTTAGTGACACTACATGCCCATTATTGGTAGGAAGAGGATTTTTAGCAACCGCTAGCGCCATGATAGATTGTAAGGAGTCTAAGATAGCGGTAGGTGAAGGTGATACTTGGTCGGTGTACGATGTAAAGAAGCATAGTTATGATTGTGATAATGAACTGACACCGCATTGGGTAGAGATGAATAGGAGACCGTCTAGATATGGACCTTGGATAGAAAGGAACTTTATAGGACCTCAATGCCCATTTTATCTAGAAAAAGATTTTGTTGAAAAGACACATTCGGTAGAACAACTCATAGCTAGAGATGAAGAGCTAGACCCCTTTGAGGACCCCTTAGTCTTTAGGAAGATGATTGAATTCTTGAGCGTAATGTCTATTAATATAGAGATGAATAAGTGGAAAAGAGAGGGAGACAAGTGTAAATGGAGGTGGGACAAGCCACCTAAAGAAGGTGATGGAACATGGCATATGAGGATGACTTTGTATGATCCGGATGGAGAAAAGTTTGAAAGGTCATACCATACTAAGGAAACCGATAGGAAGTTGAAACCTAAGTTTGATCCCAAAGATGTCCTCAATGAGGAACTCACCCGTATCACGTAGTAACCCATGACCTTGAGTCTAGCTACAAGACTCGTAAATAAAGAAAAACGCTTCTTAGGAGGCAACCCATGTTTTGTGTGATTTTCATTTTGTTTGATTGTTATTTGCTTCCGTATGCATGCTTTATTTTTATTGTTGGTAGATCATGTTTCTCAAATTAAAATGTGGAAATACTTTACTATGTTGTTTGGCCTAGTCTTAACTCCAACCTAAAAGTATTTTTGCAAAAGATAAGTGTAAGGGGAAACCCCAAATATGTTTTTAAGAAACAAACCGATCATGATTCTCCACAATAATAAATGAGCATGTATATTCGTATTTGTTAGAGTCAAATGCTTGTATTAAGTCATAATGAAGTTTTGCAGGATTTTCCAGGAAGTAGGACCAAGTTTTTCCAGAAATTTTCCGGAAACTTAACATAAGAATTTCTGCAGGTCCATTCTGACGGCGTCAGAGGATTACTCTTGACGGCGTCAGGAGTTAAAATCTGGAAATTTTACCGGTTTTGTTTTTCTAACGGAGTCTTATGGTTTTTGTGAATTATTAAGTTTTATAATCTCCAGGAAATCTGCAAACTTCATTCCACAAGCATTATATCTTACTTTGTTTTCTAGGATTTAGAAACTTATATAGGATGCCGCCGATTTTACGCGAGGTTGTCTTGTCTATTTTTGTCAGGATTTACAGGTTATGTTCGACAAGGAGATGATTTATATTCTGGAAGGGAAGCTTTGATTGTTCGTTTTCTTGGAGGAAGATCTAACCTGGCCACCTATAATCCATACCGAGCGAATCAGGGGAGTATTTGATTTCATTCTCTTTACTTTTTCACTTTTACATTCTTTACTTGAACATTGGGGACAATGTTCATCTTAAGTGTAAGGGGAGGGTAAAAAGATGATACCTTACATATGCACTTTCGCTTGAGTTTGTTTTGTTTAATGGTAGATATGTAATAAAACTATGAGAAATACTTGTTAGTGCAATTTTAGCGCCAAATTTAAAATTTTTTACAACATTTAGGAGTGAAACTTTAGCCATAGCAAGCGTCTCATGGATAGGAGATTGTATGACTAGCACATAACCGTATATTCAGAAAAATTTTCCACCCAAATATGTGAGGTTCGCCTTTAGATTTGATAGGAAAAGCATTTACTATTAGTGCTTATGAGTGTACCGGTAGCATTTAGATTCTAGAACTTGCGTTAGTGATGCATCCCGAGACCGCTAGTGAGACTACATTCGTGTGGTAGGATTTACTACATGATAAGAGGCATTAGGATCACCCTTGTGTTAAACCCGTATTATAATTACTTGACCATTTAAGTCATATTACTTGGCTAGTTAAGTCAACTAATTTTTCCCACACCCTTAGCGTTGTACTCATTTTTAGTACACGAAACCCCTAGTACACCCCTCCGAGCCTATTTTTTCGTTTCTAACTTTAAGCATCTTACTTAAAGGAAGAATTTGTTACACCCCACTTAAATGTACACCCAAATCGCCTTAGCCTTCCGTGTATGCGCTCATTTTTAGTGCATTATTATTATTTGTTAAACCCTAAGTTAACTATCTAATTGATTACATGGTTGCTAAGTCGAGTCATATCCTTGTACATATTGTTTTGGGACGCTTGGGACTCATGGGTAAGTACTTATTTTATGAAGTAATGGGGAAGAACATCATATATTACCCCCATATGTACGTTAATCTTAAAAGTGCTCCACGTATTTTGATTTTTTTTAATTCGAGTCATTAGATTAATTAATTGTAAAGTATGTAAAAATTCAAGTGTAAGGGGAACTCTCATCCCCTATGATGTATTATTTTGGATGGTAGGGTAAGAGTGTATGCAAAAAAAAAAAAAAAAAAAAAAAAAAAAAAAAAAATCGAAAAAAGCAAGAAAAAGAAAAAAAAAATAGAAAAAGGAAAAAGAGAAAAAAACATACGGACTACCATCCCGTTTCATTCTATGTTTATTTTATGTTTTCGTTATTTTTCATTTATTAGCTTAAGTCGAGTCTAGTCTTGGCTTAGCAACGCTTCATTGTACATGTAATTAACTAAGATTGTTAACTCGCCACCAATAAAAACTTCCTTTATCCAACAAAACCGTGTAATTCATATCCCTATACCTAACGTTACAACCCTTTAAAAGACCTCTTTGATAGTTTATCCTAGGTGCTTACACCATGTGGTGGAGGTTTGATCCTTTCCCAAGCCTATGGTAATCTATTTTGCTATGACAGGTAGTGAGAGATATCTTCCGTTTCCATATTGTAATTTACACTTTATTACACCCGAGAGATGTGAGTATCTAAACACTATTTGTGAGGTGCTTGTATATGACCTCCGTGCTTGTCTATTGGTCTTTAGTGGAACGATTATTTGTTGTAATTACTTTTATATTAGTGTTAAATGACCCCTAACTTGTATTTTGAGTAGAATAAAAGCGCATTTGCTTGAGGACAAGCAAATCTCAAGTGTAAGGGTATATGATGAGGCGAAAAATGATCCATTTTAGGGGGTCATTTAAGCCCGAATCCGAATTTATTTGATCAAATATTGCCCTAAATCGTTCTTTTTGTGATTTTAGGTACTTGGAGAGTGAATTCTGGAAAAGAAGCCATTTTGGACGTTTTTGGAGCATAAAAGTGAAGAAAACGGCAAAGTCTCAATTTTCCATGCTGGGAACAGTGGGTGACGGCGTCAAGAGTAATTCCCTGACGGCGTCAAACCTCAATAATAAAAATCCGTAGTTCATGAAGGCGTCAAGAGTTTTCCTGACGGCGTCAAAACCCCAAGAATAAAAATCCGTAGTTGATGACGGCGTCACACACAGGGCGTCAAGAGTAATTTGTGTGACGGCCTAGGCCTTGACGGCGTCAGAAGTAGATCAAGGCCGTCCGAGGAAGTATTTGGCGGCGAGGTGACGGCGTCACATTGTTTGTCTTGACGCCGTCATCCTTATTTTCCTATATATAGTTTTCTAGTTTTTCACATTAAAAGAGAGAAGTTTTGGAGAAACCCTAAAGACGATTTTGGTGCAACTTTTACAGGTTTTTCAAGGGTTCCAAACCCTTGAGACCTTGCATTGTAATTGAGATAAGTGTTCTTCTAATTCAATCAATATGTCTATGTGTTGGTTGTCTATATCTTGTTCTTGTCTCAATTCCATTATACTAGGCTAGATCTCCTTTGTGTTTGCTTAGATCTAATGAAACCTAGATATTGATTATGTGTTGATTACTTGTTTATTCTTGCTTTGGATGAATGATTTATATGTTAGGCTTAAGAAAACTGGCAGATCTCCAAATGGTAACATGCTTGAACGTCTTAAGAAACATGAACCGAGGCGTACTAGGTCTTTATTGGTTGTATTTAATGCATGAGCCACTGTTTACAATCCCTATAGTTGTGCTGGGCATGGTGTAGGAGGAGATAAGAGCTCATAGAATTGGGGAGTTATGTATGCCACCCCATGAATGGTATTAAGGAATACAATCTGTCATCCATGCAATTATAACAAGTAATTAACGTGTAAAAGATATCTAGGGAGTAGTGAAATCTAAGTAAACACATTTTCTCCAATTACTGCTCACAACCTTAGTTTAATTAGTTTATTTTCATTTTCTAGTATTTTATTTTGATTACATCTTAGTTTTGGGTTAGTTGAATAGCAACTAATTCCGCCCACTCTTCCAAAACCCGAGATTTTAATTGCTTTCTAAAAAATATAAAAACACAAAAATAATCATCTCTCACCTTTAGAACTAGTAACTAGGCTTTCTAATCCTAGCGACACTATTCCTAAGCTGAACGATCAATCCCCCGGTATTTGTCACTATACTATACTACAACGATCAGGTACACTGCCTGGAAGCTTCTCGAGATCCCTCGAGAGGTAAAGCCTGTTGCGATTCCCATGCATCAATCGTATCCACCTCCACTTCCTCTACTCATTCTTTTTAATTTTTTTTATTGATTGATTGATTCAAGGTTTTGTCTGTTTGCTTAATACTTAAAAGCTGGATCAAAGAAAAGTTTCTTTCTTTGCAAGACAACTTAAGGAATATGTTTAACAAGTAGAGGGGAGTGTTTAGATGGATAGGTGGAAAGGGTTGTTAAGTAAAGGTCATCTCGAGTTTGGAGGCTGGGCTCGCGTTGCTTTACATATTGGGCTTTTGCATTAAGTAATCTGGCTTAGATACACAATACCCAATGTTAGAAGATACTAACCGACTTGAAACAAACGGCCTTCGAGAGAGAAGATATAATATGTCGATCGTATCCACCTCTACTTCCTCTAGTCATTCTTTTTAACTTTTTATTGATTGATTGATTAAATTGATTGATTCAAGGTTTTGTCTATTTGCTAAATAATACTTATAAGCTGGATCAAAGAAAGGTTTCTTTCTTTGCAAGACAACACAATGAATATGTTTAACAAGTAGAGGGGAGTGTTTGGATGGATGGGTGGAAAGGGGTTGTTAAGTAAAGGTCATCTCGAGTTTGGAGGCTGGGTTCGCGTTGCTTTACATATTGGGCTTTTGCATTAAGTACTCTCGCTTAAATACCCAATACCCAATGTTAGAAGATACTAACCGACTTGAAACAAACGGCCTTCGGGAGAGAAGATAGTAATTTGTCGATCGTATCCACCTCCACTTCCTCTACTCATTCTTTTTAACTTTTTATTGATTGATTGATTAAATTGATTGATTCAAGTTTTTATTTGTTTAATAAATAATGCTTATAAGCTGGATCAAAGAAAGGTTTCTTTCTTTGCAAGACAACTCAAGGAATATGCTTAACAAGTAGAGGGGAGTGTTTTGATGGATGGGTGGAAAGGGGTTGTTAAGTAAAGGCCATCTCGAGTTTGGTGGTTGGGCTCGCGTTGCTTTACATACTGGGCTTTTGCATTAAGTAATCTGGCTTAGATACCCAATACCCAATGTTAGAAGATACTGGCCGTTGTCGGGAGAGAAGATAGTTGTGTGTCGATCGTATCCACCTCCACCTCCACTTCCTCTACTCATTCTTTTTAACATTTTATTTATTGATTGATTAAATTGATTGATTCAAGGTTTTGTTTGTTTGCTAAATAATACTTATAAGCTGGATCAAAGAAAGGTTTCTTTCTTTGCAAGACAACTCAAGGAATATGTTTAACAAGTAGAGGGGAGTGTTTGGATGGATGGGTGGAAAGGGGTTGTTAAGTAAAGGCCATCTCGAGTTTGGAGGCTGGGCTAGCGTTGCTTTACATATTGGGCTTTTGCATTAAGTAATCTGGCTTAGATATCCAATACCCAATGTTAGAAGATACTAACCGACTTGAAACAAACGGCCTTTGGGAGAGAAGATAGTAATGTGTCGATCGTATCCACCTCCACTTCCTATACTCATTCTTTTTAACTTTTTATTGATTGATTGATTAAATTGATTGATTCAAGATTTTGTCTATTTGCTAAATAATACTTATAAGCTGGATCAAAGAAAGGTTTTTTTCTTTGCAAGATAACTCAAGGAATATGTTTAACAAGTAGAGGGGAGTGTTTGGATGGATGGGTGGAAAGGGATTGGTAAGTAAAGGCCATATCGAGTTTGGAGGCCGGGCTCGCGTTGCTTTACATATTGGCTTTTGTATTAAGTAATCTGGCTTAGATACCCAATACCCAATGTTAGAAGATATTAACCGACTTGAAACAAACGGCCTTCGGGAGAGAAGATAGTAATGTGTCTGAAGAATAGAACCATCATTCAGTTACTCATAGGTCTTGAACCGGCTTCTATCTTTACACATATGAATTGTTGCTCCAGAGTCAACCCACTACGCAACATCATCATGTTGCACAAAGTACACATCAGATATATATGTAACATAATAAATCTTAAAAGACTTATTAAATATATTCTGACCTTTTAGAGAATTGGTATTACCATTCCCTGATCCACTTGTGCCTGATCATTTGGTTTTATTGCCAATTTTAACACCTTTACAATCCTTCCTGAAGTGTCCAGTTTTACCACACTAGACGACTTAACTTCTTTTATTTCTTCTACTTTAAGGTCCATCGGAGGGAGAGAAGGAGTCGGGTCTTAATTTAACAATTTTTCAATCAAAAGAATATCTCCATTCGGATTACAATCGGAATGATCAATTTTCGGTGAAATCAAATCATTAGAAAGACAAGCCTCGATCTCTTCCAAGATGAAATCACTTCCCTCGAACGAAGTGATGGAAGGGGAAGAGTCGGAAACAATAGGTTGAGAAGAAAGAGTGGGATTGCCATTCGAAGTATCATTAGAAAAACCGAGAAGTTCTTGAGAATACTCCTCCGAAGCAACATCAATAACATAAGAGAATAATATTTTGATGGTGATGATGGTTGTGGTTACTGGTTAGAAGTGAACGAAAAATAAGAAAACTCGTCCTATCTTACAAAAAACCGAAAATCAGTTTCCCTAAAAGCCGGTTTAGTGAAAACCGAACTGTCGGCTTAAAAATCAGTTTGCACTGTTTGTTGTCAACCGGTTTGAGAAACGATTCTTGGTTTAAACCGAACATTTTCTCTCTCAAAACCAGCTTCAAACCGGGCTGGTTTTACGTAAAACCGGTTTTTGACTACGTCACTAAATACGAAACTGGTTTTTAAACCAGTTCGGGTTTAAAAAAAAAAGTACGCCTCTAGGGGTCTTTTATTACCGTAAGCCTTAGGGTTTTTTTTTTTTTTTTTTTTTTTTTTGTTAGCTAAGGGATGCGTGGGGCCCATGTGGGACCCATGACTGTTAATGAGTTTTAATGGGGAGAGTCTCCCTTTATAACACTCACATGGGGATAGACGAAATAAGAGAAAAATGAACCCCACTTACAAAACAAATAATATTAAATTGATAGACCTCACACTTTCTTCCACTAATAGAAAAAACGAAACACCCCCTTATTCTCTTATTTAAAGAGTGTAAAAGCAGGATTGGTTTAAGCAAAAGCCCAATAAGTCAAGCAATGTGAGCCCGATTTATTTTAACAAGCCCTTTCCATCCGAAAAGTCCCCCTACTTGTTAAACTCGCACCTTGAGTTGTCTTGCAAAGAAAGAAACCCTTGTTTGATCCAAACACCATATATTTACCAATCAACAACCGTAGCACACAACTGATCTGTTAATCAATCAACAATAATAATTCGAGAATGAGTAGAGGAAGTGGAGGTGGTTACGATCGACACATTACTATCTTCTCTCCCGAAGGCCGTTTGTTTCAAGTCGGTATGTCCAATCCTTTAAATCCCTTATTAAAACTTATTATCAACAATTAGCATCTTTAATTTTATAAATTTTGTTACTTTGATAATTTTATATATCTAGGGCTTCATTTCAACTTAATTCCAGGGCAAATTAAATATACTCTAGTTTGTTTATATGTCGGCTTATGAGCTTATTTGTGTTTCGTAAGCCCCAATTTCCTGGCTTATTTTGTGACTTGTGGGCTTAGGGGGTGTTTGTTTAAGCTTATATGTGGACTTATGACCTTATTTGTGTTTCGGCTTATTTGGACACTTGTAGGCTTATATAAGGCAAACAGTCACAAAATAAGCCCAAAAATTGGGGCTTATGAAATAATAGCCGAAACCAAATAAGCTAGCTTAAACAAACACCCCCTAAGTTATGACTGTCCCAGTCTGAGAAAAAAGAAGTTTAATTAAGGGGGTGTTTGTTTCAGCTTATGGCTTATTTGGTTTTGGGCTTATGTTTCGTAAGCTCACTTTTTGTGGCTTATTTTGAAACTCTTTGGCTTATATAAGTTCAATATGCAGAAAAGTTTCAAAATAAACCATAAAAAGTTAGTCAAAACAAAATAAGCCATAAGCTGGATATATAAGAAGTTAAATTTGACTAAAGTTTAGTACCTTTTTAACAGATTCTAATTCACTTCTATCATATACGAATTTATGCCAACTAATGTTTTCTCAAGAAAATAACCCTATTTTGTGTAAAACCGTAATTAAGGGCAAATCGCCCAAAAAATGTACTAAACCTTAAGTCAAATTTAACTTCTTTTTTCCTAATTAAAGGTATCGAAAAGTAAAGTAAAAAACACTTTAATTTGACAAGTTTTCGACTTCGATACATTTGATTGACTAAAGAAAGCTTAATTTGACTAATGTTTAGTACCTTTTTATGTGATTTGCTCTTAGTTATACGGTTTTACACATAAATAGTGGTGTTTTTATTCTGAAAAATTAGACTTTGGCTCACTTTGATTGTATGAATTTTAAGGCTTATTGTCAACAGTTCATGTGCTTAATTTGATAAACTTGGGTTTCAGATTGT
The DNA here is from genome assembly GCA_030686995.1 of Artemisia argyi. NCBI lineage: Eukaryota > Viridiplantae > Streptophyta > Magnoliopsida > Asterales > Asteraceae > Artemisia > Artemisia argyi. Next base: position 62,470 of record JARVZY010011220.1, on the reverse strand, counting down.
GGCTTTTTAATTTAATGAGATATTGTGAATTGAAACAGAGTATGCGTTTAAGGCTGTGAAAGCAGCTGGAGTGACGTCAATTGGTGTTAGAGGTAAAGATTCAGTATGTGTCGTCACTCAGAAGAAGGTCCCGGTGAGTCTTTCTGTCTTTTCGGGTTTTTGATAGCGATTGTGATGATGCCATTTTCAGCGATTTCAAAAATTTTGATTTTGTTTCTATGTGCAGGACAAGCTATTGGACCCAACTAGTGTTACTCATCTTTTCCCGGTTACCAAGTTTCTTGGATTGTTGGCTACCGGCACTACAGGTTGACGTTGTTTCCTTGTTTTAAGCTGTATCGTTTTGAATTCAGATTCTTTGTGCAATTATTAGAGTTAATATTATGTTCAACCATGGAAAACGAGATGATACTTGATGCTATGAAAGAGTAGGTCTAAACGTTAGCTACATAAGATCTTGAATTTTGAATACATGGAAAATTAGGCCCCTACTCTTTGTGATAATTTGAGTGCAATTTAGGAGAATGTCGAGGCACGATTTAGCAGTTGATTATATGTATTTGAGTTTATGTTTTATAACAAACAAATCTTAAGCGGTATGGATGCTTGTATTCAGAAATATTGGTTTTGATGAAATAGCTACTTAAGTACTTGTGTTGAGCTTTTAGTTAATTGGGAAACTATACAGTTACGTTTAGTGTTTTATATATGTGAATTTGCTAAACTTTATATCATGTTAAACTTTTGACGACATTCGAGAATAAATGTCAGTATCAAGTTTATATCATGTTAAACTTTTGCTAAAGTTTATACCAAGTTTCTGGAAAGTTGATACGTGATGCTAAGAAAGTGTAGGCCTAAAAAACTGCTACAAAGGATTTTTGCTTCTTATCTACAAAAGTCTTTTAACTATGTTGGAAAGGTCATTTTAAAGTCAACACAAGTAACAAGAATGCCTTGGCACGACGGTTTGTGCCTCTCATTGTATAACCTTTCGAGTCTGTACTTTATAATAAGGCAAGAGTTAAGCAGATACAGAAAGTTTTATTCACGTATTGGTCTTGAGTCTTGACAGAATAGCTACTTGAGTAATAGCATAGTGTTATTTACCAAGTTTCTTAGATTGTTGGCTACTTGCACCATAGGTTATTCAATGATTTGAATCATTAAACATATTATCTTTTGGTATTGTGACTTTTTTGTGCATTTGGGAGTTGGTATCATGTTTATCTGCGGGAAAGGCGATGTCAATGTTTTTATTTTCTAGAATTTGATTCGTGATGCTATGAAAGTGTAGGTTCTGAATGTTCCTTGAATTTTCGCTAATTTTAGCCTTAAAAAGTCCTCGAATGCAGTTGAAAAGTAAATAGAAAAGAAGTCACTCATTCCCCTCACGGGCGATCAAGTAGAAATTAAGCAGTTTATGATCCATTTTTTGCAACTATCAGGATTTATGTTTCATAACGAGCAAACATTGTACACCTTTCAGAATTTATGTATTGATCTTGATGGAAATAACTACTTAAGTAATTGCATGCTGTTGTCGGGTTGATTGTAGATTACTTGCGAGTCTTGGAAAACCATTTTCTGTTACCTTCTGTTTGTTAATTTGGATACCTCAGTTTAATCCCATATCCGCCTCACGCTGTTAACACAATGGTCAGATTTTGTGTAGACACAATGCTAATTACATAATCTGAGTGTTTGCTACTTCCACAATTTTAGAGATGGTTTTTATTTTATTTTATTTTTTATCCCAATTCCCAAAGGGTTACCTCTGCTAACATGTCGATATCCATATAATCGGAGTCCGTTCTTAGTGTTGAACTTTATTGATTCATGCTGTTTGTATAATCTTATTTGGTTATATTGTTGACTAATTGGACCCAATCAAATGCATTCTATATTTTATGTAAGCTAGGTCTAAGTAGTGTTGGTATATTTTTCTCAGCTTTGTTTTCCATCATATACTTGCTATGCTCAGTAACTGAAGCTACTTGTTCTTTTTCATTCCAGCTGATGCAAGGACATTGGTCCAACAAGCAAGGAATGAGGCCGCCGAGTTCCGTTTCAAATACGGATATGAGATGCCTGTTGACGCACTGGCTAGATGGTAAGCCTGTTATTTTTTGCACCTTGTTAGATTTGTTGATAATAATATAATTAGTCACATGTATTTTTTTTTTTTTTTTTTTTTTTTTTTGTAAGATGTGTCATTGCCGTACTGTATTTGCTGTGAGTGCTGGTTTTTTATATATGTAGAGCAGGTTATCTAAAGAAATTGTGGTTTATATTAGATCCGTGTTATTATTAAGTAATGTCATAATTTGATATTGCTCCTCTTAAGTGTGATAACTTGACTGATTTCGTACCTATAGACAAAAGGCTAGACCACTGTTCACATGAAAGAAAAGTGCCCCAAAAAAGTTACAAAATAGGGAAATAACAGACCCTATATCCTTGTAGGTGAACAAAATGCATTCACTATTGTAACAGCTATATTAGATTTTATGCCATGAATAAGTTGCTATTACAATGGCTAGGTTTTTGTCTGTCATGTGAGTTGCATAACTTGTGCATCACAGTATCGAATGTTGGAAAACATTTTGCTAATTGTTTTTTTGTAAAATTGCGTGCTACAGGATTGCAGACAAATCCCAAGTCTATACTCAACATGCTTACATGAGACCACTTGGAGTGGGTATGTTTCTTACCGTTCTGACGGTTACCGCCACTTTTTTGAACACTTACTTTAACTAATAATCATTTGATTACAGTTCAGCTTGTAGTACTCTAAGTTTATTTGATCATGTGATTTAACTCTTTACTTATTCAGTTATCTGTGTTGCCTGAAATTTCATATATGTTTACTGCAGTGGCTATGGTTTTGGGTATTGATGATGAAAATGGTCCCAAGCTCTTCAAATGTGATCCAGCTGGACACTTTTTCGGTCATAAGGTGTGAATTTTGCTATTTATATTGATGTCGATATTTATCAGCTTAGTAAATTATGAACTGGCATGTAGTATTTTTGGAGTGATGTCATAAGAGGTGCTTTATGGTCTTAGATGGACAAAGACACTCATTTATTTGTAGACTTCTAGGATATGTTTTCCTATCCATGATCTGAATTTCTTTCTTGGAATATTTGCAGGCAACAAGTGCTGGCTTGAAAGAGCAAGAGGCAATTAATTTCTTGGAAAAGAAAATGAAAAATGATCCTGAATTTTCGTATGACGAGACTGTACAGGTGCGTTATTCTGTTTATGTTTTAGGAAAAAGAACTTTGTAAAAATGTTCAAGTTTAAGAAAACCAGTCTATTTATCGAAGTTCTTAATAGAATCTAACATAATGTATTCTATAACTATGGTTGTGCAGACTGCAATTTCTGCTTTGCAATCCGTTCTACAAGAAGACTTCAAGGCCAATGAGATTGAGGTATGAATATCTTCCCGTATCCATTTAAGGCTTCATACGATATGTACACAAAGTCCACCTTAAAACATAGTATGTTGCAGCTCTTCTTATAAAAAAAATGATGGTTAACATACAATGCCAATGGTAAGATAATTATCAACGCATCTATGATCCTCACAAGATTTTACGACAGTTTATATCTCTTTGTGGCTGCATCATATCCCCTACGGTAAGAGCAGGCTTATAAAAGCCCTAAAAGATTGCCTGAATTGAGCCTGTTAGACTTAACATGGTCTTGTTTTGAGCAGGCCTTTTTTAGACTTTTTGGGTCTGTATCTAGTAAGGGGCATGAGCAAATGCTCGTGTGTGCATATCTTTTGAGTTTGTTGGTATGATAATGAGGGACTTTATGGTTTTCGTGGGCAGGTTGGAGTTGTGCGAAAGGAGAATCCAGCTTTTCATGTGCTCTCCACCGAGGAAATTGACGAGCACCTGACCGCCATCAGCGAGCGTGACTAGATTTAAGTGTGATTGGGACTATTTTCATATTAATGTCACTCTGTTGCTTGAATTGGAAGAATGTTATTTAGAATTCGCAACAATGTTCTTGACTCGCATCCTGTTTTCACACTTTGTTTATTTGCATTGGTGATGTAGTTTATTTTACTTAAAACATGTTAAAGTTATGCTGTATTGCAACTTATTTTGGTTGAATTAGTACAACAGGAGCAATCTTGAGTTCTCGACTTTTTTCAGACTTCTAGAAAGTCACTATTACAATAATCTTCTTTCTGCATAACGTAACACATCTGTAATTTTCATGGTGTTTGCTCCTCTACCTGAAGAAGCTTGTATATATCGTGTTGCTTATGTTTTTGTAATGGGATACGTTGCCTGGATCGTAAGAAACATTATCAGATAACATTTAAGTTTTATGTAGTCCTGGCTAGGGGCTTATGTTTTTGTATATATCATGTCGCTTATGTTTTTGTAAAGGGATACACTCCTCTTGTTCGAGAACATGAGAGAGAGAGAATTAGGATGCTAGGGGCTTGGTGGGTTTAGGTGTTTTTGGGTGTTAGGCATTTTAGGCGTTCTTTTGTTGCCTTGCCCCATGGGTTTTGGTTTGGTATCTTGTACAGTAAAATCTCTATAAATTAATACTCGATAAATTGATAACCTCAGTAAATTAATAATTTGTCCGGTTTTAACTTGGGACTAGTATAAAGTTGGAGCTCAATCAATAAAATAATAATATAATAATTTTTTTGAAACCCCAATGTATATATATTAATCCCAACGTAATTATAAATTAATAATTACTAAAAATTCCATATATATGTATATATGTGTGTGTAAAAGATACATTTCAAAATCTTAAGTTATTTAGAAAAATGAATTCATTGTCACTTGTTATTTTTTTTATTGAACTTCCAATCTATATTGAGTTTATTTCAAAATCTCTTTATTGCATTAAAGTGTTAGTGTGTTGTCTTCTCGTATTACAACAAAAAGTGTTAATTTTATTTTCATAAAGTGTAAATATGAATTCATAACATTTTAATTGGAACTTGTTTTTCAAATTTATTTTTCAACTCTAACGAATGTACATTATAACTAGTATATTACACTTGAAAATTTAAATGCTATATGTAAAACCTCTTTAAATTAATAAATTATTAATTTATCGATATAATAATATCTCGCTAAATTAATAAAATATCACGGTCCCAACACTATTAATTTATAGAGGTTTTATTGTATTTGCTTTGCCTTAGTTTTAGGCCCCTTGCGTTGCTTTGCCTTGCTATGTGTTGCTCCCTTAGGTCTGCCTGCTTTTTCTTGCCCATGCGTTTTGGTTTTTGGTGTCTCGCTTTTGCTTTGCCTTAGCTTTAGGCCCCGTGCGTTGCTTTGCTCTGCCTGTGTTGCTTCCTTTGGTTTGTCTACTTTTCTTTGTGCCTTGGCTCTTTGTTTTGTTTGGTCTTTGCTTTTGCGCTCTTTTGCTTGTGCTTTTACCCGTGCCTCCTTGCCCCTTTGGCTCTTTGTTCTGTTTTGCTTGTATTGTCTGCTTTTTGCTTGTTGTTTATTGTCGTTTTTGCTCTCATTGCTTTTCTCTATCACCCGCACACCTGCACTTGCCAGAGGTCTAGTTGGAAGCAGTCTCTCTACTTTCGGGTTTATCCTGGGATAGGGGTAGGATCTGTCTACATTCTACCTCCCCTATACCCTGCCCCGGCGGGATTGGGTTTGTTGTTGTTGTTGTTGTGCTGTGATTTAAGTTTTATGTAAACTAAGGTAAAAGGGTATGTTGTATGTGTATGCGAATCACCTTTGATGATTTATTGCGGAAAGATCAATCTCAGTTCCAATTTACCAACAACAGCACCATCCTGGAAAATTAGGCAATAAAATGATAAGAACCAAGAGATTACTATTGTACGCGCAATGACAAGATGGATGGGGTGTGTAACAGGTCAATATAGGTAGGGTCAAGCTGGGTTCAAACTGAGTTATTTTTGGAAACCTCTGCACCGATTATAATTCATCTTTTATTTATTTATTTATTTATTTATATCTATATGTATATGTATCTGTTGAAATTAGATGTGATTTTTGTGATTATTTGATTGAATTGTTGACTGATTATTTGTTTGTTAATTATGTAACACCCCGAAAATTTAATGAGCAGCGGAAGTCTTAATCACGGTAATTACTTCTTAGATCACAGTCATACTTATAGAAAATGACCTAAAAGATGTTGGTGATTTTAGTGTCATCAATCATTTTATGTGTAACGATGATTTATCCGGGACCAAATGTATTTCAAGTTAAGTTAAATTATGAGTTTAGAGGTGCGGAGTGCACGCTTGTATAAACTATTAACTTGATTTCGGGTACAAATAATGGTAAAGGTTGTGCATGTATATCAAAGGGTAAGGCCCTTGATGTTTCCTGTAGCGACATAATTACACTCGTAACTGTAGTGTTGCAATTGTTCAAAAGATATGGTTGTTTGCATTAGTGACAGAAGTTGGTCCTCGCAGATTGACTGTTACAATAGTGACATATGCCTTCAAGGCTGCAGTTAGTGACGGTTTTTAACTGTCACAAGTTTGTTGTAGAAATATTTTGAAGGGTTATAACCATTTACTAAAGGTTGTGACTCTAAAAAAAATAAAAAATAAAAAATAAAAATAAAATAAAATAAAACCTTTGGTCTTTGAAAATGAACATTGATTTTCATATAAAAAACAAAACTAATTATCTTATGTTTTGCTATTTTTCTTGTGCCTAGAATTTGAGTGTTTATTCTTGTCTTATCTCTATACAAATTTCTTGTAACTCATGGCACCAAATAGGGTCGAAATATTGTATCAGGAAAGTGAACTTTTACACGATTCAAGAATTTATCCGACAACTTTTGATTATCATGACCCGATTTACTAACAAAAGAGATGTTTTAAAAGTTAATATAATTCAATGAAAACTCAATATTCAGAGTTACAAAACACTTTCCAAAAGTAATCATGTTTTACAAAAGATAGTGATGAGTTTGAAAAGAATGATATTGTTATTTGAAAATGTAGGTCCCAAAAGTGCCCTTGCAAAGAATGATACTATTGTTTATAATATACTTATTATCAACCAATTAACACTACTATCCCAACAAACAAAACAAACAGCTTTTAATACATCCAAATATTTTCCCTCTCCTACATTAAATTCAAATCTAAACCTAAATCCAAATTCTAATCTTAATCCTAAACTTATCTACAAACCAAACGGACCCTTAATATGACTAGTACAACATAACATTGGGTATTGTGATGTGAGTAAGGGTATCTAAGCACGGTTAGTTTATGCAAAAGCCGAAGCAAAGTGAGCCCAACCCCCTAACGAGTAACGACATGGCCTTATATTATTTACCAAACCCTTTTCCATCCATCCGAACACTCCCCCATCATCTTGAGTTGTCTTGCAAAGAAAGAGAGGTTTCTTTGATCCACCTTATATTATTTAGCAAACAAAACCTTTGAATCAATCAATCAATAAAAAGTAAGAAAGAATGAGTAGAGGAAGTGGAGGTGGATACGATCGACGCATTACATTCTTTTCTCCCGAAGGCCATTTGTTTCAAGTCGGTATGTCGAATCCTTTAATCCCTCATAACAATAATTCTTAATTATATAAATTTTTATTATTTTACGCATTCACTACAATTATATGTTTAATTTTATAAATTTTGTTACTTTGATAACTGAATCATGTTATTATGTTGCTGTTCATATATCTAGGGCTTCATTTCTGTTGATTTTAGGGCAAAAAAAAAAAAAAAAAATACTCTAGTTATAAAGCCTACCAAATGTGTAACCGAATAATCGAATAATGCAAAAAATAGTCACATGTACTCGCCGCCGCATTGCGCGGGTACCAATCTAGTATTCTTAAATGTATTGAAGGTCAAAAACTTGTGATAATTTAAGCTTAAGTAATCCTCAATTGTTTACAAATCAACACTTATTATCAACAAGTTAGCATCGTTAATTATATAATTATGTTGCCGTTGATTTTAGGGCAAATCGTTTTTTTTTTCTTCGTATCCAAGTTAAAAACTTATTAAAATTTAACCCCACTTTTATAAACTAGGAAAAATTTAATTGGCATAAATTTTTAGCTTCGATACCAAACGAAACACTTAGTATATGCGATCGATTATTAATAAATTTATGTAAAGTTATGCGTAAAACCTTAAAATTAAGGGTAAATCGCGCAAAAAGTTACTAAACAGTAAGTCAAATTCTAAAGTTTTTCTCAAACAAAGGTATCCAAGTTAAAAAAAAAAAAAAAAAAAAAAAAAAAAAAAAAACCCTTGTGATTTTAATTTGCACAAGTTTTCTAATTCGATATCTTTAATTGAGAAAAAAAAAAAGAAGCTTAATTTGACTAATGTTTAGTACCTTTTTACGCGATTATACGGTTTTACGCATATATGGTGGTGTTTTTATTATGAAAATTTAGACTTTGGGTCACTTTGATTGTATACAATTATTAAGGCTTATTGTCAACAATTCATGTGCTTAATTTGATGAATTGAAACAGAATATGCGTTTAAAGCTGTGAAAGTGGCTGGAGTGACCTCAATTGGTGTTCGAGGTAAAGATTCAGTTTGCGTCGTCACTCAGAAGAAGGTCCCGGTGAGTGTTTTGAGCTTTTTTCGGGGTTTATATTTCAGATGATGCGATTTTCAGCTACTTAAAAAGTTTTGGTTTTTTATGTGTGCAGGACAAGCTATTGGACCCAACCAGTGTTACTCATCTTTTCCTGGTTAAGATTAGAATGTGGAACTTGTATTCACTCTCTATCTACTTAAACCTATGACTCTCACTCAACCTTCGTGTTGACTCTTTAAGCATGTTATCCTAGGTATATGAGCACTTTAGGAACCATGGCACGGAGTGGCACTGGACATGAGGACGTCCAGTATAGTTATCATTCATCTTTTGCTTTCAAAACGTATCTTTGGGACCTCTCTTTTGATAAAAGTATATCTTTTACTGTAAAAACTCTGATGAATAAATGAATGATAACACCTTTTCCAAAAACGTCTCTTTTCAAGTTGTTTTTTGTTATCTTGTCTTTGTTTCCATGAAGTAATACCCCAAACACTAAATCCGCTGCGATCTGTGAAAATGGGGGTGTTACAGGTTTGGTACTGGATCTAAATCTGTGTCCCAACCACGAAAAAGCAGTAGTATGGGAGACGTCCTTGTGTTTGATGCTGATGCTGGTCAACATGGCGGTGGATGCGGTGGCTATGCTTGTGGTGGTTGCGATTGTGATGGTTGCAGCTGTGGTTGCGATTAAGGTAGTTGAGAACCATGTTTTTACATTCTTTTTAACAGCTTTCACTTACTTTAGGTGTTCATTTCAATATGCTTTGTTACATTTCATGATTGATACGAGTACATATTTTGTTTTGTGTCTGTTTAGAATGTTAAGTTGTTATACCTAGTTGTTCATATTATTTAAGTATAGAGAAGTAGAGTAGTTTTATTATTCAAGATTAGACATGCATGTATGAATACTTGCAAATCCGTGATCTCTATCTCCATATAATCTTCCTGTCCTCACCCGCTGATACGGATATACAAGACTCGACAAGAGTTGACCTTGTGTTAATGATTGGAAACAGAGCTTACATGGATGCCATGGCTAAATGTGTGTGTATGGTGTCTTGGATTGAAGATGTGGGATGAAGGACTTTTCATTTCCATTGCGCCACAGTGGCGTTTCAGTTTTTTTTTTTTTTTTTTTTTTTTTTTTTTTATCCTTTTCAGTTTCTTGTTTCTTGTAACTCCCATGGGTGTTTAGTTTATTTAAGCCTTTTGCCTGTAACTTTGAAAACAGATTATCAATAAACAACAAGAAGCTTTTTCTCTTCTCTTGAATTATAGTTCATAATTCACCATTATCATTGTTTGGACGCGTTTTCCAGGCTTTGATTCATTACAAATCAATAGGTCTTGATTTGTTATCTCCATTGTCAAGTTATAGGTCTAACTTGTCAATACACTATCCAATTTCGTGTTCCAATTATCTAATTTTGTACCAGTTCGTGAATATCCACCACAAACCCGTTTCCATCAATTTTAGTTCATGTATTTCCGCTGCTGATACGCATCATAAGTGGTATCAGAAGCCAAACTCTGGCTCTTGATTTTTCGGTTTTTGATTCCAAATTTGATTCTTTATTCTACTATCAAAGATGAATTTTGATGATCCTGAGTTTCTACAAACTCTCCAGGAAGCCTTGAGAAATATCCAAGATTGAGGGGTTCGTAGGCAACCTATGCGTGGCACCATGGTTGATGAATTCAAAGTAAATGAACTCCCTGAGTTTGCTGGGGGAACGAATCCAGAAAGTTATTTGGAATGGTAACGAAAGATTGATAGAATGTTCGATTTCAAAGACTTTGATGATGAAAAGAGATGCAAGTATGCTATTCTGAAATTGAGTAAAGGGGCTTCTTTATGGTATGAAGGGTTGAAAGAGAAAAGAATCTGTGCCGGAAAGGACAAAATGTCTTCTTGGGAATCTTTGAAGCGTAAACTCAGAAAACGGTATGTGCCAAACAATCATAGACTTTCTAGTTACCGTAAAATTGCTGATTTAAAACAAGGGAAAATGAGTGTGGGTGAATATATTGAAGAATTTTAGAATCTTTGTTTGATGGGTGAAATAGAAGAGGTGGAGGAACAGAAAATGACCCATTTTCTGCACGGATTTGAACTATAACATTGCCAACACTATTGAACTGTATCCTTATTCGGATTTTGGTACACTTTGCGGATTGTGTTTCAAACTAGAATCCTAAGGAAAGATGAAGTATGGGGGTGGGTCAAGTTCGGATTATGGGAAACTTAAGCCTTGGTCCCAACCCGAGTCTAGTTCTAAAGTTACCGCACCACAACCGGTTATGTCTTCTAATTCCGAAGGTCCTGGTCATTCCACAGGTACCAAAACTGGCTGGCTCAACCAAAGAAATTTTTTTGACTAAAGTTGGCTGTTTTAAATGTCAAGGGTTTGGGCATTATCAAAATGCATGTCCAAACAAGCGGATAGTAACTTTGAGGGAAGCAATTGAGTATCGTGATGAGTTGTTGGAAGAAGAGGAAAGGTTGGATGGTATTTTTAAGCCTGAAGGGAACTATGATGATGAGGAAGAAGTGGAAGGGTATGAGGCTCCAAATTATGATACGGCTTTGGTTCTTCGAACTCTCCAAACCCAAGTTGTATCCACCGATTTGGACCAGCGAGACCAACTTTTTCACACCAAATGTCAAGTCAAAGATAAATGGTGTAGTGTAATCATTAATGGGGGAAGTTGTACGAATGTGGCTTCAAGCGAAATGGTGTCTAAATTGGGGTTAACCACTATGGTTCATCCTAAACCTTATGCACTACATTGGCTCGATGATGGCAGTAGTGTGAGGGTGTCAAAGCAAGTGCGGGTTGGTTTGACTATGGGTTCCTATGTTGATGAGATCTTATGTGATGTGATTCCTATGGATGCTTGTCATATTTTGTTGGGACGTCCTTGGCAATTTGATAGGGATGTCTTACATAAAGGAAAGAGTAACGAGTATGAGTTGAAAGACAATGGGAAGAAGATTGTGTTGAAGCCTATGTCATTGATGCGTGGGAATTGCACCAGGCTTTACCTCTCGAGGGATCTCGAGAAGCTTACAACCCCCACCAGGCAGTGTACCTGATCGTTGTAGTATAGTATAGTGACAAGTACCGGGGGATTGATCGTTCAACTCAGGAATAGTGTCGCTAGGATTAGAAAGCCTAAGAACTAGGTCTAGAGGTGAGGGATGATTCTTTTTGTATTTTTTATGTTTTATAAAAGTAAATAAAAATCTCGGTTATTGAAGGAGTGGGCGGAATTAGTTGCTAATCAACTAACCCAATTACTAAAGATGCAATCAAAATAAAATAACAAAAATGAAAATAAACTAAATTAAGATAGTGGTGTGAGCAATATATGGGAGAATTGTGTTTACTTAGATTTCACTACTCCCTAGATATCTTTTACATGTTAATTACTTGTTACAGTTGCGTGGATAACGGATTGTATTCCTTAATACCATTCATGGGGTGGCGTACTTACTTCCCCAATCCTATAAGCTCATACTTCACTCCTATGTCGAGCCGGCTAAGAAGCTCCTAACATGGGATCACTAGAATTCGCTCATGCATTAAATACAATCATAAAAACCTAGTACACATCGGTTCATGTTTCTTAAGACGTTCAAGCAAGTTACACAATGGAGATCTGCCAGTTTTCTTAAGCCTAACATTGAAATCATTCATCCATTACAACTATAAACAAGCAATCAACCTATAATCAACATCTAGGTTTCATTACATCTAAGCAAACACATGGAAGATCTAGCATAACATGTTATAATCAAGACAAACATGAGATATATTCAAACAACACATAGACATATTGAATGAATTGAAAGAAGACTTATCTTAATTGAACATGAAAGGTTTCAAGGGGTGAAAACCCTTGAAAATACTGTTACAAACGACCTAGGGTTTATTAGGTTCGGCCCTAGTATTCTCTACACAAGTTCCTCTCTTAATGAATGAAAAATAGAAAAGTATATATAGATTCTGTGAGGTGACGGCGTCAAGAGGGAAAATCTGACGCCGTCATCTCGCCGCCAATAAAGTTCTCGGACTGTCTAGATCCAAAGTTGACGCCGTCATGTGTAATCCTGCTCTAAGCCGTCACCAAATTAACTCTTGACGCCCTACTTCTGACGCCGTCACTTTTTCTCTGGGTCGTCATGCATTTTGCTCTTGACGCTGTCACGTTTTATCTTCTTGTCATACATAACCTGTTAAACCTGAGAAAACAAACAAGGAAACCTCGCGTAAAATCGGCGGCAATCTATATATGCTAACAAATCCTAGAAAACAAAGTAAGATATAATGCTTGTGGAATGACGTTTGCAGATTTCCTGGAGATTATAAAACTAAAGATTCAACAAAAACTTTAAGACTCCGTTAGAAAAACAAAACTAGCAAAATTTCCAGAATTTTACACGTGACGCCGTCAGGAATTTCTTCCTGACGCCGTTAGAAGTGACCTGCATAAATTCTTATGTTAAGTTTCCGGAAAATTTCTGGAAAAACTTTGTCCTACTTCCTGGAAAATCCTGCAAATCATCATTATGACTCGATACAAGCATTTAACTCTATCAAATACGAATACACATGTTCACTTAATATTGTGGAGAATCATGATCGGTTTTGTTTCTTTAAAACATATTTGGGGTTTCCCCTTACACTTATCTTTTGCGAAATACCTTTGGATGAAGTTAAGACTAAGCCAAACAACAAAATAAAGTATTTTCACCATTTTGGTTTGAAACATGATCTACCAACAATAAAAATAAAGCATGCATACGGAAACAAATAACAATCAAACAAAATAAAAATCACACAAAACATGGGTTGCCTCCCAAGAAGCGCTTTTCTTTATTTACGAGTCTTGTAGCTAGACTCAAGGTCATGGGTTACTACGTGACCTCATCGTTGGTTTCACTCTCTAGGTCATCTCCTATACCAGTTTTGTATTCCGGACCTAGTTGCAAGCATTCTTTGTAGAAACCAAGCATCCTATTCATCACATACTCTACTCCTCTACATCTATCCTCATCATTCCTATAGTAAGCCGCTTGTTTGTGTTCCTTTTCTATGTTTGACAGAAGGCGGTACTGCTCAATCTTATAGGGCATTTGGTAGGCAATCTCATCATTCTCTTCCTTGAACCTAACTATCCCTAGAGTTGGATCATAACTCATCTTAGTGGCCTCAACGAATGGTTTTTCGAACACTACTTGACTTAGGCAAGCATCTATCACCGGACGAGTATCCTCTACTATCATAAAATTGATCTCATAAGTGAAATTTCCGACAATCACATGTAATCCTTTCACTCTACCTACAAAATTACTTATCAAATTCTTACTGGGCATCATCCTACAACCAAGTTGTTTCTTCCTTACCCAATTATAATAAGTCCTAGTCATGATGTTTATAGGAGACCTAGGATCGATATAAGCTTTCCATATATGCATATGCCCAATGTTGCATGGTATGTTGATGTTAGAGGGGTCTCCCATTTTGATAAGGGGTGAACCAAGGATATATGGTGTCTCGGGATCATCGAATAAATCCTTGTGATATTCCCGTTCTTCCTTGGTGGGCAACTTATCAAAGTACTCTTCTACATTCTCTACTTCCTCTAACTTCTCTCCCTTATTAACCTCAACTTCCCTAATTTCATCCCTAGTCTCGGTTTCTACTCCAACTTCATCCTTGTCACTTTCTTCAATCTCCTTATCAATTGGTTTAACGGTGACAACATTGACAAAGTGGACGTGTTTGGACGACGAGGGGTCCTTAGTTTGGATTCCGCTATTGGCGTCCCTAGTGTCCTTCCTAGGTGTAGTTAATGCTTGGTTTTTGAGGGCTTTCAACAAGTTGTCAATCTTATTGGTCATCTCCGTTTGTTGTTGGTTGAATTCGGTTTCAAACCTAGCTATGCGAGGTTCTTGAGATGCCATAAACTTGGACATCAATCCTTCAAGATTGTTGGTACTACCATAGTTATTAGAAGGATTGTTGTTGAAAGTACGGTTGGAGGGTGGACCGTTTGGTTGGTAACGATTAGGCGGATTGGAAGAATTGTTTTGGTTTTGTTTCCACCTAAGGTTCGGGTGATTTTTCCAAGCAGGGATGTAGGAATCACCATAAGGGTTTGGCCCGGGTTTGAAAGTGTACCACTTATCTCCCGCTTCGTCGGTACGCGAGGATGCGTAGTCCGCAAAAGCTGTTCCGGGGAGTTCCACACAATCACGAGTGTCATGGGGACCACTACATAATTCGCATGAAGAAGTGATTTTGTTCACTTGGCTTGAAGGCTTAGGAGCTTCGTAAGATTTCATGAGAAACTTGACTTGATCCTCAAGTTCCATGATCCTACAGTCGGGAGTGCTAGAATTGTTCGAAGGCAAAGATATTGCCTTGACCGTTTTGTTCAAATCACAGGGATCATTCCAACTTTCTTTGTCATAGAGAGCAAGATCTTCTATGAGTTCCCATGATTCTTCCGCACTTAGATCACGTAGCTTGCCACCGGCCGATTGGTCAATGGTTCGCCTTGTGGAGAGATCGATATGGTCATAGAAGATTTGGACTTGGAGCCAAAGGTCTATGCCATGATGAGGGACTTTTTGGAGTAAGTCCTTGAAACGAGTCCATGCTTCATATAGAGTTTCACCTTGACGTTGTTGGAACATCAAGATATCATTTCTAAGCTTGGTAGTTCTCCCCGGTGGGAAAAATTGAGCAAGGAAACGAGTGGTGAGATCATCCCATGAGGTGATGGATCCCGCGGGTAAACGCTCAAGCCATTGACTAGCTTCCTCACGTAGAGAGAATTGGAATAGGCGTAATCGGGTTGACTCTCTAGTTGTAACATCAAGGTTTATAGAATCTACTATTTTAAGGAAGTCCTTGAGATGTTGATTTGGATCTTCGGAACGAAGTCCATGGAATGCACATCCGCTTTGCACCAACCGGATGGTGTCGGATCGCAAGGGAGACACATTGGCTCCTTGGGTGAGCTCAATGGTGTTTCGGTAGCCTTAGTGGCTAGGTCGGGAATACTCTCCTAGGGTTCGGGGCCTAAGAGGTTGGTTAGCTAGTGGTGGGTTTTGTGGGTGGTCTTGTTGTGGTGGGTTGATGGGTTCAAAGATGTTACCACCTTCCATGATGTCGGATGGTAAAGAGTTACAAACAAAAGCACGAAGAAATAAGATAGACTAAAGAAAGCCTAAAAATAAAAATAAAATCTTACTAGAAAGGAATCTAGCAAGTAGACCTAATAAAAAGAAATCCTAACCTAGACAATAACTATTCCCCGGGCTGCGGCGCCAAAAACTTGATGCGTGGGAATTGCACCAGGCTTTACCTCTCGAGGGATCTCGAGAAGCTTACAACCCCCACCAGGAAGTGTACCTGATTGTTGTAGTATAGTATAGTGACAAGTACCGGGGGATTGATCGTTCAACTCAGGAATAGTGTCGCTAGGGTTAGAAAGCCTAAGAACTAGGTCTAGAGGTGAGGGATGATTCTTTTTGTATTTTTTATGTTTTATAAAAGCAAATAAAAATCTCGGTTTTTGAAGGAGTGGGCGGAATTAGTTGCTAATCAACTAACCCAATTACTAAAGATGCAATCAAAATAAAATAACAAAAATGAAAATAAACTAAATTAAGATAGTGGTGTGAGCAATATATGGGAGAATTGTGTTTACTTAGATTTCACTACTCCCTAAATATCTTTTACAGGTTAATTACTTGTTACAGTTGCGTGGATGACAGATTGTATTCCTTAATACCATTCATGGGGTGGCGTACTTACTTCCCCAATCCTATAAGCTCATACTTCACTCCTATGTCGAGCCGGCTAAGAAGCTCCTAACATGGGATCACTAGAATTCGCTCATGCATTAAATACAATCATAAAAACCTAGTACACATCGGTTCATGTTTCTTAAGACATTCAAGCAAGTTACACAATGGAGATCTGCCAGTTTTCTTAAGCCTAACATTGAAATCATTCATCCATTACAACTATAAACAAGCAATCAACCTATAACCAACATCTAGGTTTCATTACATCTAAGCAAACACATGGAAGATCTAGCCTAGCATGTTATAATCAAGACAAGCATGAGATATATTAAAACAACACATAGACATATTGAATGAATTGAAAGAAGACTTATCTTAATTGAACATGAAAGGTTTCAAGGGGTGAAAACCCTTGAAAATACTGTTACAAACGACCTAGGGTTTATTAGGTTCGGCCCTAGTATTCTCCACACAAGTTCCTCTCTTAATGAATGAAAAATAGAAAAGTATATATAGATTCTGTGAGGTGACGGCGTCAAGAGGAAAAATCTGACGCCGTCATCTTGCCGCCAATAGAGTTCTCGGACTGCCTAGATCCAAAGTTGACGCCGTCATATGTAATCCTGCTCCAGGCCGTCACCAAATTAACTCTTGACGCCCTACTTCTGATGCCGTCACGTTTTCTCTGGGTCGTCATGTATTTTCCTCTTGACGCCGTTAAAAAATCCTTCTTGACGCCGTCAGGTACTGTTCCCAGCAAGGAAAATTAGTCTTTTCCGTTTTCTTCACTTTTATGCTCCAAAAACGTCCAAAGTGCTTTCTTTTCGAGAATTCACTCCCAAAGTACCTAAAATCACAAAGGGAACGATTTAGGGCAATATTTGATCAAATAAATTCAATTCCGGGCTTAAATGACCCCCTAAAAACGGTTCATTTTTTGCCTCATCAGTCATCACAAGCGGTTCGGTCTATGAGTACTAAAGTCAAGAAGAAGCCGAGTCTTAATATGTTGGCGAGTGAACGGGGGGTGGAAGAAGTACTTGACCGTGGAGATATGGTGTATTTTCTCATAGCTAAAGAAAATTCAGCAAAGGGGAAGACTTTATTGGAGGATAGTCCCATTGCAGATTTGTTGTTCAAATACCGAGATGTTTTTCTCGATGACTTACCATCGGGTTTGCCTCCTATTCGCAGTATTGAGCATCAGATAGACCTTATTCCAGGTGATTCTTTGCCTAATAAAGCTGCTTATTGTTGTAATCCGGAGGAAACAAAGGAGTTACAAAAGCAAATTGATGAACTTGTTAGTCGGGGATATGTTCGGGAAAGTATGAGTCCATGTGCGGTACTCGTCTTACTTATGCCAAAGAAAGATGGATCGTGGAGAATGTGTGTTGATAGTAGGGCAGTGAATAACATAACCATCAAGTATCGTTTCCTAATACCGAGACTTGATGATATGCTGGATGAACTTCATGGTTCAATGGTTTTCTCAAAGATTGATTTGAGGAGTGGTTATCACCAAATTCAGATGCGTGAAGGGGATGAATGGAAAACGGCTTTCAAAACGAAGCATGGATTGTACAAGTGGACCGTTATGCCTTTCGGTCTCACCAATGCTCCTAGTACATTCATGAGGTTGATGAATGAAGTGCTTAAGCCATTTTTGGGCAAATTTGTGGTGGTTTATCTTGACGATATTCTGGTTTATAACAAAAGCGAATAGGAACACTTGTTACATTTGAGGCACTTGTTTGAAGCCCTTAGATCTCAGAAACTATATGGAAAGCAGGAGAAGTATTCATTTTTTGTGGATAGTATGATGTTTTTAGGGTACGTGGTTTCTAAGGATGGGGTGTCTGTGGATAGTTCCAAAATTGAAGCTATCAAGACTTGGCCTAATCCTACCACAATAAGTGAGGTTCGTTCTTTTCATGGTCTTGCCTCATTTTATAGACGTTTCATTCGTGATTTTAGCACTATTACCAGTCCTATTACTAGTTGCCTGAAGAAGGGTATGTTTGTTTGGGTGAAGATGCTCAAAGGGCATTTGAATTGATTAAAGAACGGTTATGTGCGGCTCCTATTTTAGCATTACCGGATTTTCTCAACCTTTTGAAGTAGAATGTGATGCTAGTGGAGTGGGAATTGGTGCGGTTTTGGTCCAAGGTAAGCGTCCTATAGCTTACTTTTCAGAAAAGCTGGGTGGTGCTCGGTTGAAATATTGTACTTATGACAAGGAGTTCTATGCCATTGTGAGAGCTCTTGATCACTGGAGTCATTACCTACGTCTGAATCACTTTGTCTTGCATTCGGATCATGAATCTTTAAAGTATATAAATGGCCAGCAAAAGTTGAACTCAAGGCATGCCAAATGGGTTGAATTTTTGCAATCTTTTCATTTTTCTTCAAAGTATAAGGATGGTAGAAGTAATGTGGTGGCGGATGCACTATCCCGAAGGTACACTTTACTTGCTACTATTGATGTTCGTTTGCTTGGCTTTGAAACTTTGAAAGATTATTATGTGAATGATGTGGACTTTGATGACACATTTGAGAGGTGCAACACTGGTCCTTATGGAGAATACTTGATTCAAGATGGGTTTCTTTTTAAGGGGAATCGTCTTTGTATTCCCAAACATCTGATTCGTGAATTGCTAGTGCGCGAGGCGCATGGTGGGGGATTAGAAGGACATTTTGGTATTGTAAAAACGTTGGGGGTTTTGAAAGAACATTTCTTTTGGCCTAAGATGTTGGGGGATGTGACCAACCTTGTTGGGAAGTGTGTTACTTGTCATGTTTCCAAGAGTTATTTCAAACCAGGTTTGTACTCACCTTTACCGGTGCCGGTTCGCCCTTGGGAAGATGTTTCTATAGATTTCATAGTAGCTTTGCCTCGTACTCAAAGGGGTAAGGATGCTATCATGGTTGTTGTGGATCGCTTTTCGAAAATGGCTCATTTTATTGCTTGTCACAAGACCGACGATGCTGGTAATATGGCGGATTTGTATTATCGGGAGATTATGCGGTTACATGGAATTCCTAAAACCATTGTTTCAGATCGAGATTCCAAGTTTTTAAGCTATTTTTGGAATACTTTGTGGAGGAAAGTGGGGACTAAGTTGCTGTTTAGTACTTCGCATCATCCTCAAACGGATGGTCAAACAGAGGTAACAAACCGAACTTTGGGAACTTTATTGCGGGGGCTGGTTAGCAAAACACAAAGGGATTGGGATGTCAAGCTTGCTCATGCTGAGTTTGCTTATAATCGTTCTCCTACTTATGCCACTGGTCATTCTCCTTTTGAAGTTGTTTATGGAGTTAATCCATATTTACCACTGGATTTAATCCCAATGTCGAAGGATGAGTTGGTTCATAAAGACGCGGAAGCTAAATTGAAGTATATGATGAAGTTGCATCAACAAGTTCGTGATCGTATTGAAACCGTGAATGCAGCCTATCAGAGGAAATCCAACAAGAATCGGAAACCTCGGGTCTTTGTTGAAGGGGATTTGGTATGGGTACACTTGAGGAAGGAATGGTTTCCAGGTAAACGAAAAAACAAGCTTATGCCTCGAGCGGAAGGACCTTAGAAAGTAATTGCACGGGTTAATGATAATGCTTATAAGATCGAGTTTCCAGGAGATTATGATATTCATGCTACGTTCAATGTGGGTGATCTTTCTCCTTATCTTGATGATGATGGCCTAGCGGAATTGAGGTCAATTCCTTTCAAAGGAGGAGGGGATGATACGGATATACAAGACTCGACAAGAGTTGACCTTGTGTTAATGATTGGAAACAGAGCTTACATGGATGCCATGGCTAAATGTGTATGTATGGTGTCTTGGATTGAAGGTGTGGGATGA
Organism: Artemisia argyi; assembly: GCA_030686995.1. Classification (NCBI taxonomy): domain Eukaryota; kingdom Viridiplantae; phylum Streptophyta; class Magnoliopsida; order Asterales; family Asteraceae; genus Artemisia; species Artemisia argyi. Next base: position 42,180 of record JARVZY010011220.1, on the reverse strand, counting down.
AGGACTTTTCATTTCCATTGCGCCATAGTGGCGTTTCAGTTTTTTTTTTTTTTTTTTTTTTTTTTTTTTTTTTGACTTTTCAATTTCTTGTTTCTTGTAACTCCCATGGGTGTTTAGTTTATTTAAGCCTTTTGCCTGTAACTTTGAAAACAGATTATCAATAAACAACAAGAAGCTTTTGCTCTTCTCTTGAATTATAGTTCATAATTCACCATTATCATTGTTTGGACGCGTTTTCCAGGATTTGATTCGATTACAAATCAATAGGTCTTGATTTGTTATCTCCATTGTCAAGTTATAGGTCTAACTTGTCAATACACTATCCAATTTCGTGTTCCACTTATCTAATTTCATACCAGTTCGTGAATATCCACCACAAACCCGTTTCCATCAATTTTAATTCATGTATTTCTGCTGCTGATACGCATCACCCGCTTAAGCCTTAAAAATAGTCTACTTTTGCGAAGTTGGAGGACACGTTCATTCTCTGTCGACACATTGCTGCTCCGGAATACATGTCTCAAGAAGATCCTTTCGTTTGAGTATGTATATATCTTAGTACTCACTTTTGGTAAGAGTGAATGGAATGCCAGGACATGGAATTAAATGCAATTCTCATGTTTGCTTGAAGGTGATGTAAACCAAACCACTTACTAACAACCATTTACGGATACTTAACAGTCTACTTAAACATCTAAGTCATTGCATAGCTGATGAGGCGAAAAATGATCCGTTTGGGGTCATTTAAACCCGAATCCGAATTTATTTGATCAAATATTGCCCTAAATCGTTCCTTTTGTGATTTTAGGTACTTTGGGAGAGAAATCTGGAAAAGGAAGCAATTCGGACGTTTTTGGAGCATAAAAGTGAAGAAAACGCCAAAGTCTTAATTTTCCATGCTGGGAACAGTAGGTGACGGCGTCAAGAGCAATTCTTTGACGGCGTCAAGAGCAGAAGTCCATGACGACCCAGTACAGATTTGACGGCGTCACGAAGGAAGGGCGTCAAGAGTAATAAGTCATGACGGCCTGGAAATGAATAGGTCTTGACGGCGTCAAATGTAGATCAAGGCAGTCCGAGAATAGTTTTGGCGGCGAGGTGACGGCGTCACAATGTTTGTCTTGACGCCGTCAAACCCATTTTTCTATATATAGTTTTCTAATTTTCACACATTAAAAAAGAGAAGTTTTGGAGAAACCCTAAGTACGATTTTGGTGCAACTTTTACAGGTTTTTCAAGGGTTCCAAACCCTTGATACCTTGCATTGTAATTGAGATAAGTGTTCCTTTAATTCAATCAATATGTCTATGTGTTGGTTGTCTATATCTTGTTCTTATCTTAATTCCATTATGCTAGGATAGATCTATCTTGTGTTTGCTTAGATCTAATGAAACCTAGATGTTAATTATGTGTTGATTACTTGTTTATTCTTGTCTTGGATGAATGATTTATATGTTAGGCTTAAGAAAACTGGCAGATCTCCATTTGGTAACATGCTTGAACGTCTTAAGAAACATGAACCGAGGCGCACTAGGTCTTTATTGGTTTTATTTAATGCATGAGCCACTGTTTACAATCCCTATAGTTGTGCTGGGCATGGTGTAGGAGGAGATAAGAGCTCATAGAATTGGGGAGTTATGTGTGCCACCCCATGAATGGTATTAAGGAATACGATCCGTCATCCATGCAATTATAACAAGTAATTAACGTGTAAAAGATGTCTAGGGAGTAGTGAAATCTAAGTAAACACATTTTCTCCAATTACTGCTCACAATCTTAGTATAATTAGTTTATTTTCATTTTTAGTATTTTATTTTGATTGCATCTTTAGTATTGGGTTAGTTGACTAGCAACTAATTCCGCCCAAATCCTTCAAACCCGAGATATTTAATTGCTTTCTAAAAAATATAAAAATACAAAAATAATCATCCCTCACCTTTAGAACTAGTATTTAGGCTTTCTAATCCTAGCGACACTATTCCTAAGCTGAACGATCAATCCCCCGGTACTTGTCACTATACTATACTACAACGATCAGGTACACTGCCTGGTGGGGGTTGTAAGCTTCTCGAGATCCCTCGAGAGGTAAAGCCTGTTGCGATTCCCACGCATCAAGTTTTTGGCGCCGCAGCCCGGGGAATAGTTATTGTTTAGGTTAGAATTTCTTTTTATTAGGTCTACTTGCTAGATTCCTTTCTAGTAAGATTTTATTTTTATTTTTAGGTTTCTTTAGTCTATCTATTTTTTTGTGCCTTTGTTCGTAACTCTTCACCACCTGCCATCATGGCAAACGACGAATCCTTTAACCTTAGGATCACTAGGAGTCGTAGTTCCACTAGAAACTTGGTCTTGCCTTATGCGGAACCCGAAAGAGAAATGCATAGATTGAGACAATATCACTCAACTTCTGAACCATCTAGCGTTGCCATCGATTTTGATGCACATCTTTCTGAAGAAAATTCAGAAAATCATGTCACAACCCCTAGCTCCCAACCCAACGACGAGATGAGTACTCCCGCAACCCCCATTCCTAAGCGCCTTAAGGACTACTCCTCCCCAACCTCTCGTGGCTTCTCAAACGCCATTGTCTACCCAAACGAACACACCAATGAGGTCTTGCATGCAAACGATGTTTGGCTTGTCAAAAATGTGTGTAAGTTTCGCGGAATAGATGAGGAAGATCCAATCCAACACATCAAGGACTTCCTGAAAATAGTAGACACCCTCCATACGGATGGGGCTACTAGAGACACATCCCGATTGCGATTCTTTCCTTTCACCTTATATGAAAAAGCCCAAGAATGGTATGACAAACTCCCTTCTGAATCTATTTTCACATGGGAGCAACTCATATCCAAGTTCTATGAGAAGTTCTTTCCACCTGGAAAAACCTCAGCACTTAGAGATAGGATCCTCCGTTTCCGGAAGGGGAAGGATGAACCCTTCCATAAATCGTGGACTAGATTCAAAGATTTAATAAGACAAGTTCCCCATCATGGCATTGAGCTTTGGCTCTTGGTCCAAATCTTCAACGAAAATATCTCCTCTAACGACCGAAACGGAATTAACCAATCTAGGAAAGGAAGATTGGCCAATCTTAGTGCCGAGGAAGGATGAGATAGGATTGAAGAATATGCTCAAGACCAGGATGACACTTGGGATGAACCTGAGTCGACTGTCAACATTTCTGAGATCACCTCGGATCGGTTGAGAAAAATTCACAAAAGAGTGGAATACCTAGCTGGATCGCAATTACCTAAACAGCTGTCGAATCCTTACTTGATCTGCGATTACTATGGGGGCCCGCATGAGGTAGAAGAATGCGGAGGAGCAGCCACAACCGAACATGCATGCTTGTCAGGAGGGGACATTTATGTTGATCCCTCCCTTTTGCCTTTTTACCAAAATGACGATTACACCCTTTGGGGAAATCTGGTAAAGAGAAGAGAAGGGGAGGAAGGCCCTGAATTCAAAATCAGGAGCACTTTTGAAGATGACCTTGGTCACTTCACTCAAGAAAAATGCTTGCAAATGAAAGGTCTTAATGAGCTTTTCGACGAGCAGCAGGAGGATATTGGAGAATTTTTCAACAAGCTTAACTCAGCCCTTGATAATCTTGAAACGCCATCAGTAAGCAAAAAAGACCCCATGCTCGCAATAACCACTCGAGCTGGAACAACAACCAAGGACCCTCCTTACCCAAACTCGTCCCCCATCACCCCCGATCCAAACAAAACTGGGGAGGAGGAGGAGGATGTCCGCGGTAACACCCCCGACCAACCGCCCTTGACGACTCCTTTCCCATCAACCCTGCCTAACCAACCTGTGAGAATCCCGTTTCCGTCCCGATTAAGGAACCAGAAAACTGAGAATGATAACAAGAGATTCCTATCTTACCTAAAAGACTCGGTTGTCACCATACCTCTCCTTGATGCTTGCTATCACATGCCAAAGTATAGCACATACTTTAAAAAACTACTTGCTAACCGGAAGAAACTCGAGGGTCTTGTGACCCTGGGGGAGGAATGCTCAGTGGTGACCCACCGAGGGCTACCAAAAAAAGGTAGACGATCCGGGCTGCTTCACCCTGCCTTGCTCCATAGGACCTCTATCAATTAAGAATGCTCTTGCCGATTTGGGAGCAAGTATCAATCTCATGCCTCACTCTATGTTCCGTAAACTAGGATACTCTGGATTGAAGTCTACCCGTATGAACATCCAACTAGCCGATAGATCGGTCAAGTACCCCGTAGGGATATGCGAGAATGTGCTAGTCAAAGTTGGGAAATTCAAATTCCCGGTCGACTTCGTAATCCTGGATATGGAGGAGGATGACTTGGTACCCATCATCTTAGGTAGACCATTTCTTGCTACCGCTCGTGCAGTCATCGATGTCTACGATGGCAAGTTAACCTTACGAGTGGGAGACGATAGCACAACCTTCGACATTAAGGATTCTATGGACCTCTCCCTCGAAGCAGCCAACCGGCTCTATTTTATCGGGGAAGTAGATGAACTCACAGATGTCATTGATAGTTGTGTCGATGAACAGATCGATGAAGGCTGGCTACGGGACGAGAGTTTTCTGCCTTTGCTAGAGGTAGAAAAGACGGAGGACGTTAGTGCAGTCTCCTTCTACCCCAGACAAGAGGCAACGGAGCATCTCGAGCTCCGAAAGCCCGATAACAAGCTCAAACCTTCTATTATCGAACCTCCTAACGTTGATCTTAAGGAACTTCCTAACCATTTGGAGTATGCCTTCCTTCAGGGGGAGGACCAACTCCCGGTAATCATAAACTCTTCCTTGGAACATGAACAAAAAGGTAAACTCTTAGAGGTCCTAAAAAAATACAAGGGGGTACTCGCATGGAGTGTGGCCGACATTAAGGGGATTGACTCAACTTTCTGTACACACAAGATTCTCATGGAAGAAGATTATAAACCTACCGTGCAACCCCAGAGGCGCGTGAACCCTAACATTAAGGAAGTAGTAAAGAAAGAAGTTATCAAACTTTTGGATGCATGACTGATTTACCCGATTTCGGATAGCCCATGGGTCAGTCCTGTGCAGGTTGTACCTAAGAAGGGTGGAATGACTGTAGTTAAGAATGACAAGGGTGAGATGGTGCCCCAGAGAATTGTCACTGGATGGCGGGTATGCATCGACTATCGAAAGCTCAATGATGCCACAAGGAAAGATCACTTTCCCTTACCATTCATTGATCAGATGTTAGAGAGATTATCTGGACACGAGTACTATTGCTTCTTGGATGGATTCTCTGGATATTTTCAGATTCCCATAGCACCTGAGGACCAAGAAAAGACCACGTTTACCTGCCCTTATGGAACATTTGCCTACAAAAGGATGCCTTTTGGGCTATGTAATGCCCCCGCCACTTTCCAGCGGTGCATGACCGCAATCTTTCACGAACTCATGGAAGACAGCATGGAAGTGTTCATGGATGACTTTTCGGTCTTCCGGAACTCCTTCGACCGCTGTCTTGCTAATCTAGAAAAGATGCTTAAACGGTGTGAGGAAACCAACTTGGTGCTAAACTGGGAAAAATGTCATTTTATGGTGAAGGAAGGGATTGTATTAGGACATAAGATCTCAGGGAACGGAATTGAGGTGGATCAAGCTAAAGTTGAAGCTATATCTAAGTTACCATACCTCACAACTGTTAAAGCAATACGCAGTTTCTTGGGGCATGCCGGGTTTTATCGAAGGTTCATCAAAGACTTCTCCAAAATCGCTCGGCCAATGACCCAACTACTTGTGAAGGATGCTCCGTTTGATTTTTCCCAAGAATGCAAGGATGCATTCGATCTTTTAAAAAAGGAACTCACACAAGCTCCCATCATGATCACACCCAACTGGGAGTTACCATTTGAAATCATGTGTGACGCTAGCGACTTCGCTGTCGGGGCTGTATTGGGCCAACGGCGTGATAAGCTTTTTCAACCCATCTACTATGCGAGCAAAACCATGAATCCCGCTCAAGAGAATTACTCCACCACTGAGAAAGAATTATTAGCCGTGGTGTTCGCGTTCGACAAATTCCGACAATATCTTGTCCTTTCAAAAACAGTCATCTTCACTGACCACTTGGCTCTTCGATATCTTTTTGCGAAGCAGGATGCTAAGCCGCGACTAATTCGGTGGATCCTGTTGCTACAGGAATTCGATGTTGAGATTCGCGATAAGAGAGGGGCAGAAAATCTGGCCGCAGATCATCTATCTCGTCTTGAAAACCCCTTGGATGAGCATGATAGAAGTGAGATTAGGGATTCATTTCCTGACGAACAACTCATGTTAATGAGTAACTCGGAGCCATGGTACGCCGATTTTGCTAATTACCTCGCAAGCAGACTCGCTCCTTAACACCTGACTAAGTACGAAAGGAAGAAGTTCTTTTCTCAGCTAAAGTACTACTTTCGGGATGAACCCTTTTTATTCCGAAGGTGTCCTGACCAAATTATAAGGCGTTGTGTTTCGGAAAATGAGGCGGTGAAGATTATGAGGGAATGTCACTCTGGTCCCTCTGGGGGGCATCATGGGATAAATGTTACCGCCCGAAAGATTCTCGATGCGGGATTCTATTGGCCCACAATTTTCCGTGATGTAAAAGAAATGGTGCAGGCGTGCGATGCATGTCAACGAGCCGGAAATATATCACATAGGGATGAAGCACCTCAGAACTTTATACAAGTTTGTGATGTCTTCGATGTTTGGGGGATTGACTTCATGGGACCCTTTCCATCTTCAGGGGGAACGAGTACATATTAGTCGCTATTGACTATGTTTCAAAATGGGTTGGGCACAAGCCCTTAGGACCAATGACGCCAGAGTAGTTATTCATTTCCTGAAGAAGCTTTTCGCGAGATTCGGGATTCCTAAAGCTCTCATCAGTGATAGGGGAACTCATTTTTGCAATGCACAAATGGAAAAGGTCATGAAGAGGTATGGAGTACCCCATCGGTTCTCCACCGCTTATTATCCACAAACCAATGGCCAAGTCGAAAACACCAACAGGGCTATTAAAAGAATACTTGAAAAAACGGTTAGTCAAAACAGAAATGACTGGTCATTTAAACTCGACGAAGCCTTATGGGCATTCCGAACCGCCTACAAAACACCTATTGGAACGACCCCGTTTCGCATGGTGTATGGTAAGGTATGTCATTTACCAGTGGAATTAGAACATAAGGCTTATTGGGCGCTTAAGACATGCAACTTAGATTACACAATTGCTAGAAATAATAGGTTCTTGCAATTACACGAGCTTGATGAGCTTAGGCTAGAAGCCTACGAATCCTCCATCACATATAAAGAGAGAGCTAAAAGATGGCATGACCAGAGAATTAAGAAACCTAAAGAATTTTCAGAGGGAGACAAGGTCCTATTATACAATTCTTGATTGAGGTTATTTCCGGGAAAACTTAAGTCTAGATGGTATGGACCGTTCACGGTAAAGAATTCCTCTAAAATTGGAGCCGTTGTGTTATTAGACGATGAAGGTAGGGAATATACTGTTAACATACAATGTGTAAAACACTACCAAGAGAATAGCAATGAAATGATTAGTGAGGAGGATGTGACGTTTAATGATGAGATCACGTAGTAACCCATGACCTTGAGTCTAGCTACAAGACTCGTAAATAAAGAAAAGCGCTTCTTGGGAGGCAACCCATGTTTTGTGTGATTTTATTTGATTGTTTATTATTTGCTTCCGTATGCATGCTTAATTTTTATTGTTGGTTGATCATGTTTCTAAACTAAATAGTGGAAATACTTTACTTTGTTGTTTTGGCTTAGTCTTAACTCCACCTGAAAGTAAGGGGAAACCCCAAATATGTTTTTAAGAAACAAACCGATCATGATTCTCCACAATATTAAATGAACATGTGTATTCGTATTTGTTAGAGTCAAATGCTTGTATTGAGTTATAATGAAGTTTTGCAGGATTTTCCAGGAAGTAGGACCAAGTTTTTCCAAAAATTTTCCGGAAACTTAGCATAAGGATTTCTGCAGGTCAATTCTGACGGCGTCAGGGGTTTACTCTTGACGGCGTCAGGTGTAAAAATCTGGAAATTTTACCGGTTTTGTTTTTCTAACGGAGTCTTATGGTTTTTGTGAATTATTAAGTTTTATAACCTCCAGGAGATCTGCAAACTTCATTCCACAAGCATTATATCTTATCTTGTTTTCTAGGATTTAGTAACTTATATAGAATGCCGCCGATTTTACGCGAGGTTGCCTTGTCTATTTTATCAGGTTTTACAGGTTATGTATGACAAGAAGATGATTTATATTCTGGAAGAGAAGCTTTGATTGTTCATTTTCTTGGAGGAAGATTTAACCTAGCCACCCTATTATCCATACCGAGCGAATCAGGGGAGTATTTGATTTCATTCTCTTTACTTTTTTCACTTTTACATTCTTTACTTGAACATTGGGGACAATGTTCATCTTAAGTGTAAGGGGAGGGTAAAAAGATGATACCTTACATATGCACTTTCGCTTGAGTTTGTTTTGTTTAATGGTAGATGTGTAATAAAACTATGAGAAATACTTGTTAGTGCAATTTTAGCGCCAAATTTAAATTTTTTTACAACATTTAGGAGTGAAACTTTAGCCATAGCAAGCGTCTCATGGATAGGAGATTGTATGACTAGCACATAACCGTATATTCAGAAAAATTTTCCACCCAAATATGTGAGGTTCGCCTTTAGATTTGATAGGAAAAGCATTTACTATTAGTGCTTATGAGTGTACCGGTAGCATTTAGATTCTAGAACTTGCGTTAGTGATGCATCCCAAGACCGCTAGTGAGACTACATTCGTGTGGTAGGATTTACTACATGATAAGAGGCATTAGGATCACCCTTGTGTTAAACCCGTATTATAATTACTTGACCATTTAAGTCATATTACTTGGCTAGTTAAGTCAACTAATTTTTCCCACACCTTAGCGTTGTACTCATTTTTAGTACACGAAACCCCTAGTATACCCCTCCGAGCCTATCTTTTCGTTTCTAACTTTAAGCATCTTACTTAAAGAAAGAATTTGTTACACCCCACTTAAATGTACAACCAAATCGCCTTAGCCTTCCGTCTATGCGCTCATTTCTAGTGCATTATTGTTATTTGTTAAACCCTAAGTTAACTATCTAATTGATTACATGGTTGCTAAGTCGAGTCATATCCTTGTACATATTGTTTTGGGACGATTGGGACTCATGGGTAAGTACTTATTTTATGGAGTAATGGGGGAAGAACATCATTTATTACCCCCATATGTACGTTAATCTTAAAAGTGCTCCAAGTGTTTTGATTTACTTAATTCGAGTCATTAGATTAGTTTAATGTAAAGTATGTAAAGATTCAAGTGTAAGGGAAATGTTCATTCCCTATGATGTATTATTTTGGATGCTAGGGTAAGAGTGTATGCAAAAAAAAAAAAAAAAAAAAAAAAAAAAAAAATCGAAAAATCAAGAAAAAGAAAAAAAAATAGAAAAAGGAAAAGAGAAAAAACATACGGACTACCATCCCTTTTTATTCTATGTTCATTTTATGTTTTTTTTTATTTTTCATTTATTAGCTTAAGTCGAGTCTAGTCTTGGCTTAGCAACGCCATCTTGTACATGTAATTAACCAAGATTGTTAACTCGTCACCAGTAAAACTTCCTTTATCCAACAAAACCGTGTATTTCATATCCCTACACCTAACGTTACAACCCTTTAAAAGACCTCTTTGATAGTTTATCCTAGGTGCTTACGCCATGTGGTGGAGGTTTGATCCTTTCCCAAGCCTATGGTAATCTATTTTGCTATGACAGGTAGTGAGAGATATCTTCCGTTTCCATATTGTAATTTATACTTTATTACACCCGAGAGATGTGAGTATCTAAACACTATTTGTGAGGTGCTAGTGTATGACCTCCGTGCTTGTCTATTGGTCTTTAGTGGAACGACTATTTGTTGTAATTACTTTTATATTAGTGTTAAATGACCCCTAACTTGTATTTTGAGTAGAATAAAAGCGCATTTGCTTGAGGACAAGCAAATCTTAAGTGTAAGGGTATATGATGAGGCGAAAAATGATCCGTTTTTAGGGGGTCATTTAAGCCCGAATCCGAATTTATTTGATCAAATATTGCCCTAAATCGTTCCTTTTATGATTTTAGGTACTTTGGGAGAGAAATCTGGAAAAGGAAGCAATTCGGACGTTTTTGGAGCATAAAAGTGAAGAAAACGCCAAAGTCTTAATTTTCCATGCTGGGAACAATAGGTGACGGCGTCAAGAGCAATTCTTTGACGGCGTCAAGAGCAGAAGTCCATGACGACCCAGTACAGATTTGACGGCGTCACGAAGGAAGGGCGTCAAGAGTAATAAGTCATGACGACCTGGAAATGAATAGGTCTTGACGGCGTCAAATGTAGATCAAGGCAGTCCGAGAATAGTTTTGGCGGCGAGGTGACGGCGTCACAATGTTTGTCTTGACGCCGTCAAACCAATTTTTCTATATATAGTTTTCTAATTTTCACACATTAAAAAAGAGAAGTTTTGGAGAAACCCTAAGTACGATTTTGGTTCCAAACCCTTGATACCTTGCATTGTAATTGAGATAAGTGTTCCTTTAATTCAATCAATATGTCTATGTGTTGGTTGTCTATATCTTGTTCTTATCTTAATTCCATTATGCTAGGCTAGATCTATCTTGTGTTTGCTTAGATCTAATGAAACTTAGATGTTAATTATGTGTTGATTACTTGTTTATTCTTGTCTTGGATGAATGATTTATATGTTAGGCTTAAGAAAACTGGCAGATCTCCATTTGGTAACATGCTTGAACGTCTTAAGAAACATGAACCGAGGCGCACTAGGTCTTTATTGGTTGTATTTAATGCATGAGCCACTGTTTACAATCCCTATAGTTGTGCTAGGCATGGTGTAGGAGGAGATAAGAGCTCATAGAATTGGGGAGTTATGTGTGCCACCCCATGAATGGTATTAAGGAATACGATCCATCATCCATGCAATTATAACAAGTAATTAACGTGTAAAAGATGTATAGGGAGTAGTGAAATCTAAGTAAACACATTTTCTCCAATTACTGCTCACAATCTTAGTATAATTAGTTTATTTTCATTTTAAGTATTTTATTTTGATTGCATCTTTAGTATTAGGTTAGTTGACTAGCAACTAATTCCGCCCAAATTCTTCAAACCCGAGATATTTAATTGCCTTCTAAAAAATATAAAAATACAAAAATAATCATCCCTCACCTTTAGAACTAGTATTTAGGCTTTCTAATCTTAGCGACACTATTCCTAAGCTGAACGATCAATCCCCCGGTACTTGTCACTATACTATAATACAACGATCAGGTACACTGCCTGGTGAGAGTTGTAAGCTTCTCGAGATCCCTCGAGAGGTAAAGCCTGTTGCGATTCTCACGCATCAATAGCGTACACAAATGTACATTCACATTTCACTAACACATGAAATAATTTACTTGTTTTTGTACATGCATGTCTCGTGATATATCCAGGTACTTTTTAGTCTTAACTTAATACGTATTCGCAATTGGTAAGTGGTAATTAATAATGCAAACAATCAGGACGGAACTTGGCAACTTTTACCGGAAGGGCCAAAACTATCTTTTAACATTTGTGTTAGTAATGGCTAGTACTAGAAGAGATATGGGTTAAAAATGAAAGCAATTAATATTACAACTAGTATTAATATTACCACTAGTAGATAAAGGATATTTTAGAACGGACTTTTTAAAACGGGTTTCAATTCCACAACACTAAATAATTTAGAAAAGATTATAAATACGGTTAATAAAGAAAAGAGAACGTAATATAAAATATATCATTTAGAACGGTTGTTTGAGATATAAATAAGTGTTTGGACTTTGGAGAGTACAAATGGGCAAAATGTTAAAAAAAAAATATTATACTTGCCACTATTTCATCTTCTGGGTAGTGAACTATTTTTTTTATTTTGAAGGTAATATTTTTTCAAATTCATCATCTTTAGGGTATTTTGCGAAATTTTTGGACATTTTTGCCCCTCGTAGCTAATACAATTTTTTTTTCCCGAAGGGCAAAAATATCACATATTACCCTAAAGATAATGAATTTGAAAGAATATTACTCTCAAAATGAAAAAAATAGTTCGCTACCCAGAAGATGAAACATTGACAAATATAATACTTTTTTTTTCTAATAATTTGCCCGAGTACAAATCTACTTCTAGAATAACGAACCGCCAAACACAACTTTTCAACGGGAAAAGTAGAAAACCTTAAAAATGTGGTTTGTGTTTGGGTGGCAATGTGGCATATCTTTAACCACAATCACATGATCCATATTCACCACATTTTCATTTCCATAACCCCCCAGAATTGCATTTCGTATCACACAAAAACAAAAACTAATCCACCATGAAAGCTCTCACAGCTCCATCCCCTGTTTCCCATCCTTCACTCATCAAAACCAAATTTTCAAAACCAATTTTCAGCTTTCCATACACCTTAAAACCCCATAATTTAACCCACTTCACAAAACCCGTATTCAAAACCTTCACTACAATCACTCCAAGGCCATTTTCGATCGAGCCCGAAAAAACCGAAGAAAGCGAAAAGAATGATCAGGATGAGAAATTTGACTGGTATTCACAATGGTACGCGATCATGCCAGTGTGTGATCTTGACAAAAGGGCTCCTCATGGTAAGAAGGTGATGGGACTTGATGTTGTGGTTTGGTGGGACAAGAATGATAATGACTGGAAGGTTTTTGAGGATAGTTGTCCTCATAGGTTGGCTCCACTTTCTGAAGGTAGGATTGATCAATGGGGTAGGTTGCAATGTGTCTATCATGGCTGGTGTTTTGGTGGCTCTGGTGATTGTAAATTGATCCCTCAAGCGCCACTTGACGGTCCTCCGGTATGCTTCTGTTTGTGTTTATTTGACGGGCTTACAAGTTTATTGAAATATGGAAAGGCTAATAAGCTCATTTTTTGTTGTGTGTGAGCTTATCAAGTTTAGCATAAGCTCAAGTTCATAATTTGTTAGAAATAGGTTTATCGGCTTTTCTAAATTTCAATAAGCTCGTGTGTAAGTTGTGTTGTGGTTTTAATGAGAATGTGTATGTAGGTACATACGTTTAAGAAAGCGTGTGTGGCGGTTTATCCTAGTACTGTACAAAATGGGATTGTTTGGTTTTGGCCGAATGCGGATCCTAAGTATAAAGATATTTTATCAAAGAAGAAGCCTCCATATATCCCTCAACTTGATGATCCTTCGTTTACTTGCCAGATGTTTAATAGAGATATACCATATGGGTATGCAAGTTTTTCCTTTATTTTCATCGTTACATTCAGTTTTCCTCATGTGGCACTGTACTTATCATGATGGCCTAGTTTGGTGGTTATACTTTTATATTCATAGTAGGTTAACTGAAATTACGAGAATGTAGCTGGTAGTAAAAATGTCGTTGGTGATTATATTTTAGTAATTTCGGTTTTTCTGATCCTAATTTGGTCATAATCTTTCAACACTGTAATTACTACCAAAGTAGCCCATTCAAAAACTTTGATTACTAGGTTGGCACTTGGCACACAAACAAGTATACTTGCTAAACTAGACCATCTCGAAAAGTACAATGATATTATGGAATATGACCCATTAGAGATTTATGTGTTCTGTTGATCGAGGGTTTGACACTTTCAGGTATGAAATTTTGATCGAAAATCTAATGGATCCTGCTCACGTTCCATATGCACATTATGGGTTAATGAAGACACCAGAACCAAGATAAGTATTTATGCTGTCATATAATTCTTATGTTTTTGTTTCTCTTGTAATCTTGGTAATGATGATTGCCTTTCTAACATAAGCTCACTTCCTCACTGTAAAGCAAGATCGTGAGGGGGGCAGACCTCTTGAAATAAACGTCAAGAAAATTGACAAAAATGGTTTTACCGCAAACCAGCAAAATGGGTCATGGAACTTTGTTCCTCCTTGTTTGTTTTATGGTAGTATCACAATGGGTGGAAGTCCAGATAAGACAAAGGTATTCAAATATCTTACTTATTATATCTCATATTCTTTCCTCCTTTTTTTTTGGTACTTACCTAATATATTTGCTTTGATTGTTTCAGGATAAATTGGCAGAAAAACCACCTAAACAGGTGCTTTTGGTCTTTATCTGTATGCCAGTGAGTCCTGGTAATAGCAGATTGATATTTGCTTCACCTAGAAACTTTGCTGTTTGGATAGATCGATTTGTTGGCAGATGGATGTACCATATTGGCCAGAATTTGATCATCGACTCAGATACGTATCTTCTTCACGAAGAGGTAAAGCCATACACCCTCACCTCAATTCCTGATGCGAACTGATGTATTCGATTTGCTAAAAGATTGTGTAACTTGTAGGAAAAGAAACTGATGGAAGCGGATCCTTCTGAGTGGCAAAAACTCTGTTTTACGCCTACCAAATCAGATGCAAATATAGTTGCATTTAGAAAGTGGCTAAATAAATTTGCAGGCGGAAAAGTTAATTGGGGAAACAAGTATGATGGGTCTCTCCCGCCATCTCCTCCTAGAGAACAGCTCCTGGACAGGTTATTTTCATAAAAATTAAAACCACAATGAGGTTTTAAATGTATTTTTCAATATTGAAATTACATGTTTTTTTTATTGATTTGTATTGTTTTAGGTACTGGACCCATACGGTGAACTGCAGCAGCTGCAGTGCTGCATACAAAAGTCTAAATGCACTTGAGGTGTCTCTTCAGGTATTTTCAGTTGCTGCAGTGGCTATTGTTGCTGCAACCAAACAGGGGTTGATATCTGTTGCTTTGAGAAACACACTGGTCGTTGCTGCGGTTTTGTGCTTTGTGGGATCAAAATGGTTGTCTCATTTCATTTACAAAAACTTCCGTTATCATGATTATAATCATGCTTTTCGCTGAGACTTGATGTTGGCTTATGAGTGCTTTTGTGGATCCAGTAATCGTGTCTGTGGTTGTATGTAATGTAGGTAGTGTAAAGACTTTTAAGTTACTGATATAGAAAGGTTTACACAATAAACACAGTTAAGAGTTGGTTCACTTTGATATCTTTTGATCAACCCTATATGGCTATATGTTCTATATCTCCTATGTTTCAGAATCTGTGTTGTTGCTTCATAGTTGGATAACACCTACATATAAAGGCATAAACAACATTTCTTTAAAATGTAATGTCAGTTGTTCCATATACCATAATGCAAATTTGATTATTAAGTTACTTTTAGTGTTAAGTCTTATCTGTCTAGATGATTCATACAAAGCTGACAGTTTTCATTGCTCACCAATTTTATTGGATTCTTATGGTCTGTTATCGGTTGCCTCAGACAATTTGGTTAATTGGCTAATATCCATACAAGGTAAAACTTTTAGCAGTTAATTGATGAGTTCAGGTAGTTATGTCATTAACTGTGTTTGTTCTATGCTTTAAGCCAACCCAAACTTATACCATTAACAGTCATCCAGTATAGTGCAGATGTCGAACTGTATTTCTAGTTAGAATCTGAAGCAGATACGAATACATATCGAATTAGTGTCAATGGGTCAATTGTGTGAAGATAAACAAATAAATGAAGATAAACGAATATTAATAAACGCATAATAACGTCCATGAACATATATAAATAAATGCAACTTCTGTTCTTGACAACCGTAAAATATAAAAGTTCATTTATTTAATAAATTAACACATAAACAAACTTTTTACCAAACAATTCATACTAAACACTCATTCGTTTATGAACCCTTATTACTTTAAAATCACAAATAAACTCATAAGCTACAAAATATGGGCTTATGAAAATAATGTATAGGAGGTGACAATCACCTACAGTATATAAAAATAATAATTTTATGAAAATAATGAATGTATGAGGTGTTTCCAGGATGAAATGACATTGAGAGACCATTTATCAGGATGGCCACAAACATTAATCTGGCGTCCAAGCCATTACACTATAAGGAACCAAATATAATCCTCCAGAATTGGTAAACGGACGCCTTTTATATACTATAAAAACTTAAAAATTAACAAGTTTCAGTATTACAATGAAATGAATGAATAAAGCTCAGTGGAAGGAGAAGTCGTTAAAAATAAGGATCACGGCAAGATTAAATCTTGTCCACTGCCCATTTACACTCTCAAGTGCTTTGCCTCATCATAGCTATTATTCCATTCCAATGTAGTTTATAAATAAAACTAACAAAGTTAAAATAAGAAAAAATAAATAAAAGTTTAAGAGCCTCAGTGTGTGTAACATCAGATCATTGATTAAAATCTCACTGAAATCCGCTAAGATAATTATTTTTTTCATCATAAGCTCTGCAAAAATAAATTTTTACAATTTAATAAAAAAAAAAGGTGCTCAGACAGCCAAGGGTTTTGTCGTCAGACTTTAATGGGAAGAAGAGCCCAAGATCAGAAACTCTAGTCCACAAATTGAATCATCACCGCACCCAAAAAACAAATTGTTTAATGTAACTTAGAAAAAAAGAAAAAAGAAAAAGTAGCTTATGAAATAATGGAGAAAAGTAGTGGTTGAATGAAAAGGAGGCGCCTGTGTGTGTCAATTTATAAGGTTTTGGTGTGTTGGGGTTTAGGGTTTTTCGTTTGGGTTTTGTGGGCTTTTTGTCGAAATCATGTTGTCTATTGGGCTTTAAAAGACGTATTCGGTTTCAAACCCAAAGTCCAAATTTGAAAAGTGGTTTCGGCTTTTTAAATCCGGGCATATTTACATGCATGATGCATCCCTAAAAAAACTTTAATATTTGCATATTTTTTCAAACTTTGCTTTAATAGTATTGTACATCATTCATTGAATACTTGTATTTTAGAAAAATATGATTATTGAAGTTTCATTGGGATATATGATTCCTCCTTTTAAATTTACGAAAAGTATTCACTATACATCTTTCACATTATATTTTTACTTAGAGGGAAGAGTGTGGTAACTATTAGGGCTTGTTACGATATCACGAGCTCGTTTGCCATTTCCTGCATCAGTCAAATCATGGCTAACCAAATGCACAACATTTTCAAAAATTTGGACCGTTTGAGCTAAACCCAAATATACAATCAATTTTATACACAATTACTTAATTTCCACCTTAATTCTCTCTATCACAACACACATTCTCTAAACCAAATATGAGTTCCAATAAAAAAATATGTTAACCTTTCCGACATCGATGATAAAACTGATATTTTCTTTATTACACAACTTATCAGTATCACCAATCGTTGCAAACTAAAGCTTAAAGTTCATTTATGCGTACATCGATATTCTGTAAACGTGAAGTTGTTGAACAACGTTTGTAGGACGACTATTTTGGTAATAGTCCAAAATAACTAGAGTATTATTTTAGGTACCGTTATCATATGAGCCGTAAACTATTTTTAGAAATAGTAAAAGGCATTGAAACTTATACTAAATCCCACAATGCACTTCCTGGTAATTTTGATTTCTTTGTAGTCAGACCCAATGCTATCGGTCTAATGGGTTTTAGTGTAATTATGAAATGCACTTCCGCCATACGTCAATTGGCGTACGACACAACTCCTGATGCATTTGATAAATATTTATAAATGGGTCAACATTGTGCACGTGATTCTCTAGATCAGTTTACAATGTGCATTATTGGTTTATACATGCCTGGGTATTTAAAAAAACCCGACTACAATGACATTCAAAATATATATGCATGTCATCAGAGGGTTCATGGGTTTTCGGGTATGCTTGAAATCATTAATTGTATGCATTCTGAAATTATTGCACGATCAATTTCACAAAGGTGATTAAAAAAATCCAACTATAATGCTTGAAGCTATAGCCTCCTGCAATTTTTAGATTTGACATGCATTTTTTGATGTAGCGGGTGCGAATAATGATATTAACATTTTAAATAATTCTTCATTATTTGACGACCTTCTTGAAAAGAGAGCCCTTGTTGTCCCGTTTGAAGTAAATGAAGATACGCATGAAAAAGGGTATTATCTAGATGACGAAATTTACCCAACATTGGCCACTTTTGTCAAATCACCATCGGTGGCACTAGACGGGAAACATGGACACTTTAAAAGGCGACAAGAAGGTGCACGAAAAGATGTTGAACGAGCCTTTGGTGTCCTCCAAGGACGTTGGGGAATTATACAATAACCAACGCGTATTTTGACTATGAACAAGTTGTGAAGACTCATACATACGTGCATCATATTGCATAATATGATTTTGAAAGATTAAAAATATGCGATAAGTAAATTCAACGAGTTGCATGTTAGTCCGCAACCACACATACAACGAGAATGGGTCGAGAGATGCGAAGTGCAACAGAGGAAAACCAAAAAATTGTGTGATAAAACAATACACGTAAAGCTTCAAGGAGATCTAATGGATCATATTTGGCAACGACATCAAAAAGAAGAAAAAATGTTGGTTTTATGAATTTGAATTTGTATTTTGTATACTAGACGAATACCGTGCATAGCAACGGGATTTATAGCGGCATATAGTTATATAATGATATTTTGGTTAAGTATTTTGTGTAACGTTTTGTGTAACCAAAATATCATTATAAATATCGAGTTTAGGGATGGAAATACACGCCCCACCCCAAACCCGCGACCCTCCCCATTGTCATTCCTAGCTTACTGACCATAAAAGCAAGGATATGCTCTTCAAAATTATTTCTACACTCTTCATTTCACTTCTACTCATGTTCATTCATATAAAGGATTAATTAAAATAACTACAGTAATATAAAATTGTCTTATTGAGCTACAACCAACTTCAAACCTTGTAAGAGACGGTCAGATGGATTAATTAGCTGTAAACAAAAAAATAAATCATTAGCTCTTATGTGCTAATATCTATCTATATGCAGATAAACACTAATAGAACCCACTTTACATTGTCAATTGTATAAAAGCAAAACTATCTAAACTTGGTATGCAACTTATTTGAATATTTTTGTTCATGTGTATAGCAAACAAGAGGTATCAAAGCTTTTAAGTAAAAGTATCCTACCATCTCTATTAGTAGTCATGCACAAAATGGTAGTACCCCTTTGTCGAAGGCTTGTTAGCAATCTCTGTTGGGAATTACACTAACAGTTACCACGGTTAAGCATGAAGATAACTACTGCTGAAGAATGCACTAGCAGTTGAAACACATTACCACTGCTAGTACATAATTACCACTGCTTATATGATAACTGTTATGTATTCGTATAGATAAGTATAGAATAGATTTTGTGTATATTCTATTTAGATAACTTTATACTTATCTTGTAAAGGAGGACTCCTTGTGTTATAAAAGGAGGTCCTAGGTTAAAGCTTATATAGGTATCAATTAGAGAGCTTCAAGGTGTAACGCTAGTGATAAGCAAGATCACTCGTATTATCATTATTAATAATATTGGAGCTTAAAGTTTTGTTTATACTCTGTGTTCATTATATACAACTGTTCTCACTCTCAAACAAATTTATAACCAATCTTCTAAGTACTACTAAGTAAATTCCGCGTACTTGTTAGTATTACTCAAAGTATCATTCTACACAAGGCGTGTGTGTAGATCCATCAAGTGGTATCAGAGACAGGTTTCTAATACTTTGATTTAGAAGATCCGAAGTTTACTCACTCTGATAACGCTCAAAGTTAACATGTTTTTATAAGCGTTATTAGTGTTTTTGTGTATGTTATTTGGTTGTTTTTATATGCTTTTGCCACTAAATCGTATCAAAGTATGTTTTTGTAGCATATGTAGCCAAATGCAGGAAAAATGGAGAAAAAGTGAAGAAAATGAAGTATACGCGATTACACGAAGATTCCCGAGCTCAAAAGTCCAATCTGTGAAGTAATTCATATGAGAACCTAAGTTTTGTCATCTCAAAGTTTCAAGTTCAGAAGTTAATCAAGTTTGGATAGTACATAAAGAACTACACAAGGAAAAGTCAAAGTCCAAAACAGCCAGGATTTTCCATCCGATCGGTTGGAGTTTAACCGATCGGATTGCCATAATGACCGTTTTCCATCCGATCGGTATCAACCCGCAACCGATCGGATGGCCACTTCTGCATGTTTTTGTCAACTTTTGTGCACGAATCTTGGTCTTTTGTTCCATGGTTCTAGGCCTTTCTTAGTGTCTTACTGTCCAAGTTCAAGCATTTAAGTCCCTATTCATTACCAAGAGTGTTGGACAAGCCTATAAGGACCTAAAAAGTGCATAACTCAACACACCATTGAAGATACCATTAACTCTCATTACTACACACAATTATTATCATCTTCTAGCTCTCTAAGGAGGAAAATTCGTGCAGAAAGAACCAGGAACTTTGGAGAACCAATGAAGCAACATTTGGAGTCCGAAAACCTCAAGAAATCATCACCAACACTTAGGTTAACAATACCTTGTTATTTGTTATCAATTTCAAAGCATTGTAAGACTTATAACCATGGATTCTTATGTTAAATATTCTGAGTTTATTTGCATGTTTGCTATGAGTGGCTAGTAATCTTTTTACACTTGTTTTGATGATGTTTTATACTTAGTGATAGTGATGATTGTGATAACATATTTTAATTCAATTTCAAGTCAATCCTAAGAACCAATTGTACCTTAAGTTTCATCATGACATTTGTTTAGCCAAGGTTAACTAATTGATAATAGTTTCAAAGGTCGAAAGATTTGTTATTACTCAACTAGTTATAATCATTTGTCTATGAATGATTGTTTTTCACTATAATTATTCTTGACTAAACAAAGAAACAAGAAGTATGATTGTAATGAGAATGCTTTTATAACATCAAATCGGATTGTTTGTAAACATTTAGTAGGACGAAAGTTTAAATGTTTATAAACAATTGTGACCTTTTTGTCTATGAAGTGGTTACCTTTTGTATTGACCATTTCCTAAGAGTATTTGATTTGTAATAAAATTTTGTCTTGTGTTTAAGATATCCACCATACCTTATGAACCTTGGATAGATCTTGAATTGATTGGTTTACACCTAAGGCTTGTTTTGATGAACTAAAATCTTGATGAAGGTTTAACTTGTAGAAAAAATAGATTAGATCACCATCTAATTATCTCAAACAGCATGTTATCAAAAGTTATCACAATCATGTGTGTCATTAAGTAGAAAACTAGTCTAAACAACTGTAGTTTTTAATTTATTGAATCTGCTTATTATCTTATTTGCGTACATTAGAGATTTACTTTTAGACTTATATTTCGATTCACTCACAAATCCCTGCGAACGATCCCGACTTACCATCATATCTTGCTATAACGGATGAGTACACTTGCTCGTATGTGTTGTTTCTAGATTTGGTAACTCATCCTTATAAATTTAAAACTTGCACTAACAAATAGCACATCAAGTTTTTGGCGCCGCTGCCGGGGATTTTGATCGTGTTTTTTTAAGTTTTAAAAGTCTGTTTCTTTTCGTGTTCGTTTTCTAAAAAAAAAAAATCCGTAGCTTCCATCCGATCGGATTCACTTCCAACCGATCGGTTTCCCACATTTTTAATTTTACCGTAGCGTCCATCCGATCGGTTTGGTTCCCAACCGATTCGGATTGATTTTTCTGTTTTTATTTTTTATTTTTCTTGTTCTTTTGTTTAGGTAATTGACTCGATTCTCTTGATAGTTGTATGAACACTCGTTCTACTACTAAAAAGCTTAGTACACCTTTATCCGATCCCGAAAGTTTGTTTCGTAAAAAGAGATCTTCAACTATTCTTAATTGGTTTGATAATCTTTTCGAAGAACACCCGATTTCTAATCTTTTTGAACCAATACCCATCGCTGACGATTTACCCATGTGGGCCGCCAGTAGAACCATAGCACCCACTCCTGGAGCTGCTATTGTTGTCGCCGACCTTGGTGAAAACTTTACCGTTAAAGATCACCATCTTTCTATGATCAAAGACCGTCAATTCGATGGCCGTTCGCGGGCCGATCCGCATAAACACATTGCCGAATTCATTGAAATTTGTGGCATGTTTCGTTATGGAGACACTAATGTCGATGCTATCAAACTCAAACTTTTTCCATCACCACTCGCCGGAGATGCCAAAGTATGGTATAACGAATTAACCCCAGGAACTATCAATACTTGGGAGGAGATGAGGCAAGCTTTTGTAAGCCGATTCTTTCCACCTGCCATGTATGATAGACTAATGGGAGAAATCCGTGCTTTTTCACAAAATCCTAATGAATCTCTTGTTGAAGCTTGGCTTCGCATGAAAGATTTGCTTCGAAGTTGTCATGGTCATAATTTAGGACGAGGAACAATAATCCAAATCTTTTATCATGGTCTTGATGAAGCATCTCAAGCAATCCTTGATGCCGGAGGAATTTTCCTTTACAAAACACCCAACGAGGCATATCAACTTCTTGAAGATCGAGTACTTCTTAAACTCGATTGGTCAAAAGATTCCAAAACCAAACCCATACGGAAAACCGTTGCTTTTGCCGAAAGTTCAGATAATTCAAAACTCATGGACAAAATAGAAGCCTTGTCTTCTAAAATGGACTCGCAATACAAAGATATAAAAGGAGAAATGAAAGAAATGCAAGATGGCTGTAATAATTGTGGAGGAAATCACACATCATCCGAATGTGATGACCAACCTATGAATAGACCCAACGAAGGGGAAGCCAATTATGTCCAAGGAGGATATCGTGGAGGAGGTTTTCGTGGTAATTATTACGGAAGAAGTTCTGGAAATTGGCAAGATCGCCAACAAAGGGATAATAACCGTGATTTTCAACCTCGAACAGACAATCCAAACCCAACAAATTCAGATAAAAAAGAAGAATCTGATTTCGAAAAAATGATGCGAGAATTCGTAAATGCTCAAAGAACCACAAATGAGTTTGTAAAAACCCAATTTTTCAATCTCAAAACAAAAGTTGAGCAAGGTCAGAAAAATCATCAAGCTTCTATCCAGGATCTTGAACAAAAATTTGGTAGACTTTCCGATCAATTTTCTTCTCGAATTCCTGGTACATTACCAAGTAACACCTAATCCAATCCAAAACCATCTGGATCAAACGATAAGAATTATCGTCCACCACAAAACAGAAATGAGCATATCAATGCTGTATTCACTCGAAGTGGTCTCTCATATGATCCACCACCCATTCCAACCGATAACACTCTTATTCAAGATGAGGAGGAAGAAGCTGAAGAAAAAGCAGTTGAAGAAGAACCAACCCAAAAACCAACCGTTCCACCAATAAAGCCTTATACACCGAAAATACCATATCCACAAGCCCTAAGAAAAGAGAAAAGAGAGGAGCGAAATAAGAAGTTTTTAGAGATGATCAAAGAAGTTAGAATTAACGTACCCCTCGTTGATGTTCTAGCTGGAATGCCCAATTATGGGAAATTTTTGAAAGAACTTCTTAATAATCGAAACAAGTTAGAACAAATTTCCGCTACCGTTCTTAATGAAGAATGCTCTGCTATAATTCAAAACAAAATTCCACCAAAACTTGGTGATCCCGGAAGTTTTCTTATACCATGTACATTAGGAAACAACATCACATGTGATGCTTTAGCCGATTTAGGTGCAAGTATCAATTTGATGCCCTATTCGTTGTATTCTAAACTTTCCAACAATACATTGAAACCTACTAAGATGAGTATAAGATTAGCCAACCATACATACCAATATCCTGTTGGGGTTGCTGAAAATATGCTTGTTCAAGTTGGTAAATTTGTTTTTCCTGTGGATTTTGTCATCTTAGAAATGGAAGAAGATAGTCGAGTACCCTTGATTGATGCTAAACCACCAACTTGTATTGACCAAGGAATGGTCAACAAAGTCAAATAGCCTAGATCAATGCTCCGGGTAATATAAGGTATCACCAGGTCGTTAAATCCCGTTGAGGTGTGAATTGTAACTTTAGCGTACTTGTGATCGGGTGATTATTCACAGAAAAAGGGTTGTGATAAGAATTATTTGGAAATTATTGACAAATATAGCTTAGGAAAGCTATGTGATTGATTACGGGAATTAAGATTACAAAGATTTGAGCTAAAACCTAAAAACGTACGTTTTAATTAAAAACGTACGCAGACGAACGAAACAAAAAAGTACAACTAATGGACGGAAAGGGTTACAAGTGTAAAATTATTATTTTTACAATCCTAATAAACAAAGAAAATTTTAAGAAAAAGAAAAATTATTTTTACACAATTTAACTACAAATTATTAATTAATTACTAATTATCTGTTTATTAACTAATTAAACTAATTAGAATTATTAAAAATACTAAAAGGACTTAGAAAATTAAGAAAATTTTTACAAATCTAATTAACCATCACTAGAATCCTAAAAAATTATAAAAAGTTTATTTTATGTATTTTTAAACTAATTTACTAATTATTAATCTAATTACTTATTAATTTCTAATTAAACTAATTAAATTATAAAAAAAATAGAAAATGAACAGTAAAAATTCTAGAAAAATTTATAAAAATGTTTTAACTTAAATAAAAGCTAGAAAAATTATAAAAACTAGGTTGTACTTTATAAAATCTAATTATGCTATTTAATTACTTAATATTAATTACTAATTAATTAAACTAAAATTAATTCTAAAAACCACTAAAAGACAAAATAAAAATCTGGAAAAATTTCTAGAATTATTTTAACCTAAAAGAGAATTATTAAAAATATAAAAATGATATATTGCTTATAAATAAGCTAAAAAGAAAATTAAAATGATAAATCCTATTAAATAGAAGCTATCACTATAATTAAAGTTGGTTTTTTTTTGGTTTTTTCTTTTTCCAAACTAATTATACACTAAAAACAGAAACTTTTTATGAAAACACTTTTAATGTAACCAAGAAATAAGCACTTTGAGTGCTTATTCACCCAACAGTTGACTTTTGTTGACTGTGGAGGTAATTAAGCTCAAATGGAGTGATGTGGGGTCCACTATGATGAAAGTTGGTTTCTCTGAGTTAGTTGAGCATGAATAAGCAAGATTTAACCAAATAAGTGGCTTGAATAAGCCACTAAACACAAATAAGCAGTTGGCTTATGGTATTCTTAGACAGATTTGGGGACAAGGTTTGAGAGCCAATTTAGGTGGGGCCCAGTGATCTAGAGGTCAAACAAAAGGTCAACTATCACTCTCTGGTAGGAGGGGGGTTGGGCAAGACTAACTATGGGGTGTGGGACCCACTGGGGTAACCACAATTGACCACCAAAGTTGGGTGGTGAGCTGGGGTCTGCTGAGACAAGGGACTGGGTTGCCCTGCAGCTCAGTTCCAAGGGTATTTCAGTCCAATTAAAAAATTCACAAAAACATGAAAATTGAAGAAATCACAAGTTCAGATGGTAGAGTCTACCCACAAGAATTTTCAGACCTCAATTCCAAACACAAAATTCATATTAATTATTGCTATTTTTGTGAAAATCTGAGAATGAACTTTTGACTTTTATGTAAAATTTGAGTTTTTTTGACTTTTGTGAGTTTATACTGAGCTTAGCTGATTAGGTGTGATTTCCTAAGGCTAAATGAAGTGAAAGCTACACGCCTAAACTGATTTTGTACTAAATTCAAGGGTTTAAATCATCAAAATCCCAACTGATTAGCAGTGACAACCAAAATCCATGAACTTTGACTTTTACCACATACACATTGAGTTTTAAGGTTTGATTAACTTAATATGACATAATGTGATATGTTTAAACTAGAACTAACAACTGAAACAACTCATAGCACATGCAAACCAGTTAATCCAAACACTCCTATACTTTTGTGAAAATGAGATTTTCAAAGGTATAAGTTGATTTAGGCTAAGATCTTGATCCAGGTTCACTTGTGGACATGTAATAAGCTGATTTTAACTTATAATCTTCAATACAAACAACAAACACCAACAAATTCCTATTATGATTATCTTAACAGTTAAAACAACAAAAGTGAGCACAAGAATTATACTTAAACAAATATCAACTATTAAGCTATTATTACACTAATAAACTCTGATTAAGTACAAAGAACTCAAATACAAGCCATTTTAGATACTAGAACAGTGAAATGGAAAATTGAGTAAAAAGGCTTACAAGGACTTCAGGCTTAAGTCTAAGAATCCAAGGAACCACAAGTAACTTCCTAATATTCCCCAAGGAATTCTAACCCAGGGTCATCTTTAAGCTACCCTGCTCCATGCTTTGTTCTTGCCTTTCATTTTTTTTTATTATTTTCTGTTTTTTTTTTTTTTATGTTTATTATTTGATGAACTGAAAAAATGCAAATGAAACTTTGAAACAACTCTTATATTAATACTGAAAGAAGTGCATTACAACTGAGAATTTGATTGAATAAAAAGTACAATACTTAAAAAAAATTACATTAAAATTACTAAAAACTAAAAACTGAACTGCTCTACTCCATTCTTTCTCTTTATATCTTCCATTTAGGGTTCTTGGAGACCCCTTGGACTTTTCCCACCAGTAATTGCAACCATTGGATTACTAGGGCTAATCTTGGCCATTTAAATTCCTTGGCGCCAAAACCTTCTTTGTCTGCTTCTTGGATTATTGATGCCAGGGGGAAGTTTTTTGGTTGGTAGCTATTGGTTTGGAGTTTAAGGGGGTTTTTGAGTGTGACAGAGGAGAATAGGGGTGATGATGAGGGGGGGGGTTGGCTGGTAGCAGTCTGAGTGGTGATGATGTGGAGGGGGTCAACGAAGGTCAAAGATGGGGGAGTATATTATTAAACGGGGTAGATTGGGTAGGGAGTGGGCTGAGGGTGTAAATGGGCTTGGTGTGTGAGGTGGGCTGGATTGGATCACAAAAGGGAATGGATTGGTGTTGGGTTTAGTTTGGT
Organism: Artemisia argyi; assembly: GCA_030686995.1. Classification (NCBI taxonomy): domain Eukaryota; kingdom Viridiplantae; phylum Streptophyta; class Magnoliopsida; order Asterales; family Asteraceae; genus Artemisia; species Artemisia argyi. The sequence continues at coordinate 15,237 of JARVZY010011220.1, read as the reverse complement.
TTTGGTGGGTTGTTAATAACTTTAAGGGTCCGGTTGGTTTTGAGTTTAATCACAAGGACCAATTTGTAATTTATTGAAAATGAGGGGCTGATTTTGCCAAACGTCCAAAGTTATCACAAGGATAAAAATTGCCAGTTTAGATATTACAAGGACCAAAATTTATATTTTCCAAAATAAAATACCCGGGGATCAATTCTGTAAATTTCCAAATTCCGGGGAATAAACTTGCAATTTTCTGAAAATTTCACCCAAGGACTATTTTTGACACATTTTGATTTTCCAAGGGCAAAAAATGATTTTCCTTTAAAAAATACCCCACCAGGGATCAAATCTGCCAAAATCAGAAACTCCAGGGACCAAACTGCCAACTTTGGATTTTGAGGGGTAAAAGTGTAATTTTCTCAAACTTTTCACCCAAGGACTTATGTTGACAATTTTTGACTTTTCTTTGCCTTGGGTTGACTTTTCTTTCAATTTAAACTTCAAGGGACTAGTTTTGCCAAATTTTGAAACTTGAGGGACTGAAACTGCCAATTGTGCAAACTTTGTTCGTTTTTCATTTGTTTTTAAACATCTTGCATCTAAAACATATAAAACACACTTTTGGAATAATTTCTATATTTTGATGCGTTTTTGAGTGTTTTTGGATGTTTTGGCAGTTCAGATACGATAAAAATGATGAGTGTTTGCGCACTCATCAATTCCCCACACTAAACTATTGCTAGTCCCTAGCAATCTTTTGAGAAAAACTTGATGGATTTTAAACTCTTTACCAAAATCCATCACTTCTGGAGTAGCCAGGTGCAAGAACTGTGGCACACCTGATAACCGTGTGATTTTGAGCAAACCACCAGCTGTCAACGGATTTGATTTGTCTTTACCAAGAGCCGTTTGCTCCTGGACTAGCCAGCTCTTGATGGAATAGTCAACATCTTGGTGAGCTGATTACCAATTATGGTTTTTCCACGGCCTTTACCACAAGCCATAATCTTGTGGGCTAGCCAACTCATTTGTTTTTGGGGAGTTGAGGAACCATACAATTTTGGGCAAATTGCAAGCCATAAACGGATTTGAGATATCTTTACCAAGAGCCGTTTGCTCCTGGATTAGCCAATCCCTTTTGTCGGTTAGACACGGCGGACTGATTACCCCAAAAATTTTGAAATAAAGTGAAAAAATTTTGAAAATTTTGGGCCAAAATGGGGGTATTTGAAAGTATTTTGCGATAAAATTCGTTAGAATTCCCCCCCTCCCCACACTTAGAATTGAATATTGTCCTCAATATTCAAAGTCCCGGCTTTTATGCCGAACCTATGAACGTAAAAAGATAATATTCGAAGCTAACTGTGAAAATATTGTTTTGTAAATTTCACTTTATTTATCTGTACATACAATCACACATTTTTTTTTGACTTATATACATATATACATTTTCAAATTAGAGGGGGGTTGGCCATTCCCCCACACTAGGGTGGTAGAAAGTAGAAAGAAATCAGAGATACGGGTGAAAACCCGTATTGTGCTATTGTTTTTGTTCATCGAGTCGCTAGCTTGACTCGATCCCCGAATTTAATTGTCCTTGGGGAAAGTTTGGAGATCCGGGACAACCATGGATGGTATGTCCTCTCCAAAGTAGTGCTTTAAACGATGTCCATTCACTTTGAAATTAGGTCCGTCATTTTGAGATAACTCGACGGTGCCATAAGGATAAACCTTAACGATAGTGAATGGACCAGTCCATCGGGTTTTGCGCTTTCCCGAGAAGATCTTGAGTCTAGAGTTGAAAAGAAGGACTCGATCACCAACGTTAAAAACGCGGTTTTTGATTTTGGAGTCATGAATCTTCTTTGTCTTTTCTTTATAGATCAAAGAGTTCTCGTAAGCTTGATCACGAAGTTCGTTTAATTCATTCAGTTGAACTTTTCTATGATCACCCGCAGTTTTGAGGTCAAAATTGGCATGCTTGAGAGCCCAATAGGCTTTATGCTCAAGCTCGATCGGAAGATAGCACGCTTTCCCGTACACAAGTTTGTAAGGCGTACACCCAATGGGTGTTTTGTAAGCCGTACGGAAAGCCCAAAGTGCATCATCTAATTTGTCCGACCACGATGCACGATTTTCACCTACAGTTCTTTCCAATATTCTCTTTATGCCTCGATTGGAAACTTCTACTTGTCCACTTGTTTGAGGGTGGTACGCAGTAGAAAGACGGTGAGTTACACCATACTTTTGCATGACTTTATCGAATTTGTCATTGCAAAAATGCGTACCACGATCACTAATTATAGCACGTGGAGTTCCAAATCGAGCAAAGAGAGCTTTCAAAAATTTCACGACTACTCGGGCATCATTAGTGGGTAAAGCTTTTGCTTCAACCCATTTTGACAAATAGTCAACAGCCACGAGTATATACTTGTTTCCATGAGATGATGGAAATGGCCCCATAAAGTCGATGCCCCATACGTCAAATATTTCACAAACTTGGATTGCATTTTGTGGCATTTCATTCTTTTGTGAAATATTCCCGTGACATTGACAAGCGTCACAGGATTTGACCAGTTCTTGGGCATCATTGTAAATCGTGGGCCAAAAGAAACCGGAATCAAACACCTTTTTGGCGGTGTAATTTGGATTGTGGTGGCCCCCCGTGGGACCAGCATGGCAAGCCTTAAGAATTTCAGTGGCTTTTTGACCATATACACACCGCCGGATGACTTGATCCGCACATATTTTGAACAAGTAGGGGTCGTCCCACAAATAGTGTTTCACATCTTTAAAGAATTTATTTTTCTGTTGGGACGACATCCCTTTCACAATAAAGTTACCCGCAAGGTAATTTGCAAAATTGGCAAACCATGGGGTAACAGAATCTCCACGAAAGGCAACCGCATTGAGTGTCTCGAGAGAGAATGTTTCATTGATTTCTTTCCTCTTGAAGACATCTTGATGGGGGTTTTCCAATCGGGAGAGATGATCAGCAGCTAGGTTCTCAGCTCCTTTTTTATCACGAATAATGATATCAAATTCATGTAGGAGGAGAACCCAACAAAGAAGTCTCGGCTTTGCATCTTGTTTTGCAAAAAGGTACTTCAAATCCGAGTGATCCGTATACACTATGCTTTTGGTCTGTATCAAGTATGGCCGGAATTTTTCAAAAGCATACACCACAACTAATAATTCTTTTTCGGTAGTGGTGTAATGGCTTTGAGCCTCGGTCATAGTTTTACTGGCATAGTGTATAGGCTGAAAATGTTTTGTTTTGCGTTGCCCCAAGACTGCCCCTATAGCATAATCACTAGCATCACACATGAGCTCGAAGGGCAAGTCCCAATCGGGGGCAACAAGAATCGGTGCCTCGGTAAGCCTTTTCTTTAATGTTTCAAAGGCTTCGATGCACTCGGGGGAGAAGATAAAAGGAGCATCCTTTTCGAGGAGATGGGTCATAGGCCGGGCGATTTTAGAAAAATCTTGAATAAACCTACGATAGAAACCGGCGTGACCCAAAAAGCTCCTAACACCTTTCACGGTTGTGGGATGAGGTAATTTTGCAATGACATCCACTTTGGCTTTGTCAACCTCAATCCCGTTTTTTGAAATTTTATGGCCGAGGACAATGCCCTCTTTGACCATAAAGTGACTTTTCTCCCAATTTAGACATAACTTTGTGTCTTCACAACGTTTTAGCATATCGTCTAAATGGGAGAGGCATGACTGAAACGAATCCCCAATGACCGAAAAATCGTCCATGAAGACCTCCATAGTTTTCCCGATCATGTCAGAAAATATGGACATCATACATCTTTGAAACGTGCCCGGAGCATTACATAAGCCGAATGGCATACGTTTATAAGCAAAAGTTCCGTAGGGGCACGTGAACGTGGTCTTTTCCTGATCTTGCAGATCAATGGGAATCTGAAAGTAACCCGAGAAACCATCGAGGAAGCAATAATACTCATTCCCCGCTAATCTCTCGAGCATCTGATCCATAAAGGGCAGAGGAAAATGATCCTTACGGGTGGCGTTATTTAACTTGCGATAGTCAATGCAGACGCGCCAACCCGTAACCAAACGAGTTGGAATCAACTCATTTTCCTCGTTTGTGACAACGGTAATGCCACCCTTTTTTGGAACACAATGAATTGGGCTGACCCAAGGACTGTCCGAGATAGGGTAAATCAATCCGGCATCAAGAAGTTTTAAAACCTCTTGTTTGATAACCTCGTGAATTTTTGGATTCACCCTTCTTTGTTGTTGGACTGCAGGTTTGAAGTCGTCCTCCATTAAAATCTTATGAGTACAAAATTCAGGGTCAATGCCCTTGATGTTGGAGAGTCGCCAAGCAATTGCTTGTTTATGAGACTTCAAAACCTTTATGAGAGCAGCCTTTTTCTCATCACTTAAGTCTTTGGCAATTATGACGGGTAATTTATCATCGCCCTCCAGAAATGCATATTCAAGATGAGGCGGCAAGTCCTTAAGTTCAACCTCGGGGAAGTCATCAGTTTTCTCAACATTTTTGACTTCCTCCTTATGAAGTGTTTGTGGTAGAACAGGAAGAGGAGAGGGATCTTCGTTTAATAATTTTTCAAGTATGAGAATATCCCTTTCGAGGTCGATCTCTTGGTTATCGACTCCATCGGGAATCGAGTCACTTTTGAGAAACGCCTCCATTTCTTCTAAGATGAAGACACTTCCCTCAAACGGAGTGAGGGAAGGAGAAGAATTGGCAATGATGGGAAGAAGACTGAGTGAGGTTTCCACTCGAAGAATCATCAATGAAACCTAAAATCTCTTGAGCATACTCCTCAGCAGCCACATCGATGACATCAATTTGATTCACCGATTCACAGTCATAATTGGAGGAGTATCTCGAAGTTTGATTTAGGTTGAAGGTTATGGCTTCCGTTCCAACACATAATGTGATCTCATGCTCAAATACATCGATAAGAGCTCGCCCAGTTCTAAGAAATCCCCGTCCAAGAATGAGAGGGACCATAGAATCGGCATCAAAGTCAACAATCACAAAATCTGCCGGAAAATGGAACTTCCCCACTTTAACGAATACGTCCTCGACAATGCCAATGGGACGAGAAATCGAACGATCGGCAAGCTTTAAAGTCATGCACGTGGGGGTAAGTTCGGGAAGAGAGAGTTTCTTCCACACAAAATATGGCATTAGGTTAATGCTAGCACCTAGATCGGCCAAGGCGAAACAATCAACCATACCCGGGAAAGTACAAGGAACGAGGAATTTCCCGGGGTCTCCAAGCTTTTCAGGAAGCTTTTTCAAAAGAACTGCTGAGCAGTTCTCATTTAGAGGAGTTCTTGCCATCTCAAATAGTTTCTCTTTATTACTCAACAGATTTTTAATTGTCGATGCAAACTTGGGCATCAAGAGAATAGCATCCGCGAAGCTAATGTCAAAGTGCAAATCTTGGAAGATTTGGAAAAATTTATCCATTTGGTGATTAGCTTTTTCGCGGAGCTTTTGTTCACTGAGATGTGATGGATAGGGGATAGAAGTTTTGATTTAGGGTTATCCACTGGAGTTTCTGGTGGTTCAAAGACAACTCCAGGCTTACATCTGGTTTCAGGAATAACCTGAGGTTGGACGTGTGCTGTACTTCGTGGGCTAGGAGTTTGCACCTTGTCCTTTGTCACCTCAGGTTCACGATCCACTACCTTTGGAGGAGAGGAAGAAGAGGTAGTAGGAATCGCGGGTTCATCATATGAAATACCACTTCGTGTTGTGATCGCCTTAGCATCGCCCCTCGGGTTAGCGATCGTGTTGCTCGGTAAAGTAGTACCTGAGCCCGAGGGTCGATCATTTAAAGACTTCTTGATGTCAGAAATCTGGCTGACCAGCAACTTGTTCAACTCATCTTGGGACTTCATGAATTGTTTTAACAACTCATCAGATGAAGGCCCGGTTGGAACAATGGCTTGATTCGGATTAGGAATATTTGGAGCTCGATTGTTCGGATTGGGACCTTGATTTTGAAAATTACCCTGATTAGGGTTGTTGTTTCCATGAAAATATCCCTGATTGAAATTACCCTGACCTTGGTTCCGATTAAAGTTTCATTGATTTTGCTGTTGGAAACCTTGATTTTGGAACCCTTGGTTCTGATTGTGAAAACCGTGACCCTGATTGAAGTTACCTTGGTTTTGATAACCTTGGTTCGCTCTATTTTGATTTTGGCCACGGTTTTGGACATTTTGGTTTTGATTAAAACTAGGAGGTCCAGGATAATGATGTTGAGGACGATAGCTAGGGTCCATAGGAGGGCGATATTGATTGCCTCCTTGATTTTGGGACCCGGCTATAACATGAGCTTCATATGGAGTACCATCAGTAGCTGTGCAATTGTAGTAGGCATGCGGCCCACCACAAGTTACACAGACTTCCACTTTTTTAACCTCAGCAGGTGGAGGATGTTGTGGAAATGAAACTTTCATTGTTTGGGCGAGAACCAAAGCTTGGATCGCTTCAGTGAGCTTGTCAATCTTAGCATCCGTGCTAGATTGACTCACAGAAGATGAAGTGGAAGGACCCGCATTAATTCGAGAAACAATCGGTTTGCTTCGTGTAGAGCGGACCTTAGACTTGTTTTCTATGATTTGCAAAGCTTCTTTTGTGGTTCTACTCAAAAAGTTACCTCCCGCGGAGGCATTGAGAGAATCCTGATCAGCTTGGCTCACGCCATTGTAAAAAGTATCGAGTTGCATCAACTCAGAGAAACCATGATGTGGACACTTGCGAAGTAATTCTTTGAAACGATCCCACGCTTCACCAAAAGATTCATCATATTTTTGAGTGAACTTGGTGATTTCGTTCTTAAGACTCGTGGTCTTGGAAGGTGGGAAGAATTCATTCACAAACTTTTTGACAAGATCTTCCCATGTCTCAATAGATCGAGGAGGTTGTTTTTCAAGCCAAATCTGGGCTTGTCACTCCAAGGAGAATGGGAAGAGAAGAAGTTTTATTGCTTCACAGGGGACATTCTTGTATTTGATGGTCAATGTGATTTTATTGAACCATCGAATATGAGCATGAGGATCGTCCCTCTCAAAACCGTAGAATTGACTTGAGGTTACAAGATTGAGTAACCCGGTTTTGAGCTCAAAACTATCAGCCACGATGGCTGGAACAATAATGGCATCTCCGTAACCCTCGATGGGTGCTTGGAGAAGCTCACACATGGGGCGGTCTTCCGCCATGGTGACAGTGGGTGTGGCAACAGTACGGATCTCAGATCCGACTGTTGGTGCTGAACGTCTACGAGGTCTTCTAGGTTTTCGTACAAGCTCACGTAATGGGCTAGTAGACCTAGAAGAGCGGGTGCACATGCACTAGGAACAAAAACCAATCAAAACAAAATCGAGGTAAATCCACAGTGAACTTAAACCAATAATCACGAGTGAATGGCTTCTTTAAGAAAGGTACACCACTCACAAGGATACAAAGGCAAGTTTTTATCTTTTGATTGGGAACTCATTATGTTCACACCCCCAGTTGGTAGGTGTTCTGTCTTGGTTTGCGACGGTTTATTTTTATGTAGAATTATTATTCACAAGAAAAGACAGATGTTTTTGTGTTTTGTGTATGGGTTTAAAAACTTTTGGATAATATTTTTGGTATCGTCTCGTAATCTAAAATCGTTTCTCTTTAAGAATCACCTTAAAAGAAAACCGATTCAGAAAACGTTACGATCTGTTTTGTTGTTTTTTAATTTTTTTTGGTGTTTTAACACTTTAGGAAAAGTGTTAATGACTTTTTTGTATTTTGATTTAAAATTTACAAAAGTGGTGGTATTTGTACAGTGAATGAGGTGAAAAAACACTAATCTCAAATGACGCTATAGAAACGCGCACACCTCCCCGGCAGCGGCGTCAAAAATTGATTGATGCTAAACCACCAACTTGTATTGACCAAGGAATGGTCAACAAAGTCAAATAGCCTAGATCAATGCTCCGGTAATATAAGGTATCAGCAGGTCGTTAAATCCCGTTGAGGTGTGAATTGTAACTTTAGCGTACTTGTGATCGGGTGATTATTCACAGAAAAGGGTTGTGATAAGAATTATTTGGAAATTATTGACAAATATAGCTTAGGAAAGCTACGTGATTGATTACGGGAATTAAGATTATAAAGATTTGAGCTAAAACCTAAAAACGTACGCAGACGAACGAAACAAAAAAGTACAACTGATGGACGGAAAGGGTTACAAGTGTAAAATTATTATTTTTACAATCCTAATAAACAAAGAAAATTTTAGGAAAAAGAAAAATTATTTTTACACTATTTAACTATTAATTATTAATTAATTACTAATTATCTATTTATTAACTAATTAAACTAATTAGAATTATTAAAAATACTAAAGTGACTTAGAAAATTAAGAAAAATTTTAAAAATCTAATTAACCATCACTGGAATCCTAAAAATTTATAAAAAGTTTATTTTATGTATTTTAAAACTAATTTACTAATTATTAATCTAATTACTTATTAATTTCTAATTAAACTAATTAAATTATAAAAAAATAGAAAATGAACAGTACAAATTCTAGAAAAATTTATAAAAATGTTTTAACTTAAATAAAAGCTAGAAAAATTATAAAAACTAGGTTGTACTTTATAAAATCTAATTATGCTATTTAATTACTTAATATTAATTACTAATTAATTCTAAAACCCACTAAAAGACAAAATAAAAATCTGGAAAAATTTCTAGAATTATTTTAACCTAAAAGAGAATTATTAAAAATATAAAAATGATATATTGCTTATAAATAAGCTAAAAAGAAAATTAAAATGATAAATCCTATTAAATTGAAGCTATCACTATAATTAAAGTTGGTTTTTTTTTGTTTTTTCTTTTTCCAAACTAATTATACACTAAAAATAGAAACTTTATATGAAAAAACTTTTAATGTAACCAAGAAATAAGCACTTTGAGTGCTTATTCACCCAACAGTTGACTTTTGTTGACTGTGGAGGTAATTAAGCTCAAATGGAGTGATGTGGGGTCCACTATGATGAAAGTTGGTTTCTATGAGTTAGTTGAGCATGAATAAGCAAGATTTAACCAAATAAGTGGCTTGAATTGTAACCACCGGTAAATTTCCATCTATATTAAACCATACTTGTCCATTTTCCGCGTATATTTTTTTTTTAGACTAAACGTTATCATTTTATCTTACCACCACAACCAACTCATGTGACGTAGCTCACATCCTTGATAAATGTGCTCCCACGCAGACTGACACTAACGTACGTTATGTTAATTCCACATAAACATTTAGATATGTCAAATATAAAACCCTATGACATTATACCTACTACTCTATATTAATACGTTAATATACGATAATTAAACGTTCAACCTAAACGTTTTCTATCTACAAGAATTTTCCCGAAACCCTAAGTTATTATAACTATGATTTTAAATAAATCATAAACTCTAAAATACAATACTCTAAATCTCATGTATAAGTTTCTAAAGCACAAAACCCTAACTTTACGTTATATCCCGATTAAAACCCTAATTTTCCAAAACTATGATTTTATGTGATAAAATCACAAACCCTAATTAGTGTGTACAAGATTTCTATAAAATATAAAAGTACAAGTCATCCAAGCTAGGGTACAACTCATTAAAGCATGAAATCATAATATTAATATAAATTCATTATAAACCTCAATGTACTTATCTTTAAACACACAATACAAGAATATTTTAAACAAACCCTAACCCTAGTATTTTTATAAATGTTAAACTAAATGTACAAGTCCCTAAACCTAATGCACAAGTGCCCAATGCATAAAGCTTAAAAATTACATTTATACTAATCTAATCATATCTAAACTAATTTATATTTGCTTCAAACCTAACCAAATACTAAAAATAGATTTCCTACATATCTAAACTTCATGAACAACTTGTCTAGCCTATGGTATCATCCTTTATAGCACAATTCGAATTCCTTTTTACCTTCTTACATATTTCGACCCAAAACCTAAACAAATAAACCCCAAATTAATTTTAAACTTAAACCTATACCAACTAGACTTCAAATTAAGTTACCTCGTCACTTAGCCCTAAGTACAACTTACCATAGCCTAAGTACCACCACTTGAAGCTATTCGATCCAAATAGAAATACGTAGTTCGATCCTAGTTAAAAACAAACTAAACCATTTTTAATCTACTACATGTTCATCTCCTATACCATAGGTTTTTTTTTCTAGCTTCTCATATTAAGCCACAACATAACCTTTCTAGAATTTCAAACCTTTGGTCAATATTGTCAAGCCAACCATGGTAATATATCTTTTTTTTACTTCACGTAGTAGATTTTAAAACCACAAGGAGTTACCAACTCACTTAGCTTTTGTGTCCCATATCATCACCACATCTCCTAGCAGTCATCTCTATATAAATCACCACCTTATGACTCCTTGGAACTTCAAGTAACCACATCACTTTGTTTCCTAAACATTCAACATTAGTCAAGCATGGCAAGTTTATTTGTGGTTGCAGGGTAAACCACATCTCAATCCTCTTCTTACTCCCGCATGAACCATGCAAGCTTCAATGGCATACCTCGTCTTGTCCCCTATCTTGAGTGCTAAGCTAATTTTCAATAAAGCCTCACATTTTTATACGTACATACATATACATATACGTGGATACCATGTTACCATGCATGTAGACAAATAACTCACCACAGAAGTTACCATCGACCATTTTTAAACACATCACCACCTGGTCCCTCCTATATATATATATATACGACATGCATGCTCTCTAACTTACCACCCTCAATCTCATTCTTACTTACTGAAAACATAAAGAAGTAGGAAGAAAGGTACCCCAAGAATTATAAATCTTGGAGTACCATAATACTTTTCAGAAGTTACATGGGCGTATCCTTTTCTAGTTGAGCATCAACAACTTGTAAGTCTCCAACCTATTTTAATCTATTCTATACTTTTGTTAACACATGTAGATAATGATAAACAAGTAAAAAATATGAGACAAGGCCAAAACTACTTCTTTCTTTCCTGTTTCTGTTTAACGAACAAACTCAAACACCCATATTAAAATTCTTGTTGTCATTTTGTAGATGATAAACTATGAAACTACTTTTAGCAACCCTTTGAATATACTAGTATACATGTTAAATGGTTACAAGAACAAGTTTATAAAGTTTTACAACTCAAAACCATGTTTATGTTCTTAACGTGATCAGACAAACACCCTCTTTACTTTTTGAATTTATAAATCTTAAAGCGATTTAATGAGACCTTTAAACAAGCTAAGTAAACATCTAATATGTTATAAAAACGAGCAATAGGGATTGGTAAACTTTAAACTTGTTTTCCGTTTTCTGATCAAACGCCAAAACCAGTCCCAAACACCTCTTTTGAGCCTTGATTTTCGACCATGAGCTAAGCTCACCAAGCTCAGCCATTAAGCTATTTAGATCAGCTCCCATGATACTCTAAAACGCCCCCAAGACCTGGCCATAAGATGTACATGTCACATTTTTATTCTCTTGTCTTTCCCTTGTCGCGAGTCATAATAATCCAACACCCTCTTGTGCACTTTTATTAAATACAGTATTATAAGCCATAAGTCACTTAGGAAATGAATTTAATAAGCTTAATAATCTGTTGACAAACCACATAAATACTCCCATGAAATTTTAAGGTAAAAATCTCGATTTATTTTCTTTACTTTCTTCATCGAGACGACCCAAACACCCCACTTTGGCCGTATTTTTAAGTTACTAGCTATGACCTTCAAGCTAAACCATTAAGCCTCATAAATAAGCTCCTAACAAAGATTATGAAACATCAAAAATGTTTGCAAAAATTCTAAACACCTCGCTTATTTTTATTTTAGGCGTGTCGTGCTACAAACCAAAAGAACCATTATTAAATTTTAAGCTAATAAGCAGAAGAGATAAGCTAATAATCTGTAAACAACATGTTTTCAAACTTACTACAACTTATATTAACGAGCCGTAGCAAGCCATACCCTTTAAGGACTAGGAACGATACGATTTTCATGCACAAGGGTATATATCGTAACTTTTTGAAAATATTAACTACAAGGGCCATTTCTGAAATTCTTTTAAAGATAAAAACTCCAAGGACTATTTTACCATGTTTTAAAGTTAAAAGTGTAACTTATTCATTTTTATATAAAAGGCTTAATTTTGTAAATATATATATAAAACAAGGGTATAAACCGTTACCGCTTAAAAACTGTAAGGATATAAAGTGTAATATGTTTATATATACTTTGATAATATATTTTCACTACATAACAATTCAGGATTTATTATAAAACTTATATAAGAAATATACTTAACGACTTGAGATTTAGATAGAACCTGTATATGATATAAATCTATACCGTTAAACGATTAAACAAGACCATAAAAAGGAAATAACATAAATCTTATCATTTTTTAAGATACTTCATGTTGTCACATTCAAACATTTAGTTATCAATAAACTTTTACAAAACGAACATTAAACTCACAAATACTTGACATAAATCCCTAGGTTGCGTGTCGGAGCAGTTTATTCAATAAACATCATTTTTTTTCCATCCAGACAACTGTAACACCAAGGTGAGTTCATAGTCCCACTATTTTTCATACATTTTCTAAACTTGTGGGGAGATACATGCTACAAAACCGAACACAAGTATTTTCTGTATGCTATCTTGATTTATATTGCCTAAGTTCCCACTGTCGCTTTTCCTGATAAAAGTCCCTCATATCATGAACCATTAATCACTTTCGAGTGAACGCGAATATGGTAAATAGATCTATTGGAAGTTGACGGCCCATTTGTATTAGCCGGATAGATAGCTATAAGCTAGCCGGATTGATAGACAGATGTACTATATTTGAGTTGCATTGGAGCCTGACAAACTCCTACCTGAGGGCATTATTACTTTCATTTGGTTATGTTAGTAATAAAACATTATCTCGGTAATGTTCCAGCAGTTAACGTTTGCGTTCATGAGGCATAGTGCAATATATTGACTTATTATTACTCAACTTGTGTTCAAATAACTTTACTTAAACACTGTGAATTCACTCAACGTTATGTTGACTTTTTAGCATGTTTATCTCAGGTCCATAACAATCAAGGATGGCATGAAAGAGCATGGATACGGAAGGAAGGCTAAAATTTTATTATTCTTTGATAAAGTATTTAACAAGTTGTAAACCTACTGGGACCTCATTTTGTAAACTCTGATATTTGAATAATAAAATTTCTAAAACAACTCAATTAGAGATTGTTTTCCTATTATTATAACTGTTGTGCCGTCGAGTAACACCCAGCTTTAATTCCGCTGCGTATCCCAAATTTGAGGGTGTTACAGATTGGTATCAGAGCTATAGTTATAGAGAAATGGGTCTAATTGAGATCCGAACTATAACCTCTTTTTCACAAAAATGTTTTATAGCCTTTCGTGGTCCATGCCTTCCATCCTCCAAGTGATTATGTGACTTCTAGGTAATTTATGCTTTAATATATTGATATAAACTTACCTACATATGCCCATTCTAAGGCATTACGGCTTCAACGTATTTCCTCGAGCATGTACTTTTGAGATTTACAAATATTTCTTGTTTCGTGAAATAGTATTTACGTTGTTATCTTATAAAAACTGAACGTTGAACACCATCTAAAGTTTTTAAGAAACCTAATATCATTTTGACTGAATCAAGCATCACATCATCTGTCCTAAATTATACATAGCCTGATCACCTATGTCTAATTTAGGAAGGATCATGTGATGGAAGAAACTGTCATCTTGTAGGTTTCCTAAAACAATCTTCATTCAAAAGCAAAACTTTGAAAAAAAAATAATAAAAAAAAAATAAAAAAAAATAAACTGTTCATAAACATCCCTATTGTTCACCTCTCATAGATACATACATCTTTTCCCCAACATTTCAATCAACACAGACTGAATCTCGAGACGAGATTCAATTTAAGGGGGTGAGACTGTAACCACCGGTAAATTTCAATCTATATTGAACCATACTTGTCCATTTTCCGCGTATATTTTTTTTTTAGACTAAACGTTATCATTTTATCTTACCACCACAACCAACTCATGTGACGTAGCTCACATCCTTGAAAAACGTGCTCCCACGCAGACTGACACTAACGTACGTTATGTTAATTCCACATAAACATTTAGATATGTCAAATATAAAACCCTATGACATTATACCTACTACTCTATATTAATACGTTAATATACGATAATTAAACGTTCAACCTAAACGTTTTCTATCTACAAGAATTTTCCCGAAACCCTAAGTTATTATAACTATGATTTTAAATAAATCATAAACTCTAAAATACAATACTCTAAATCTCATGTATAAGTTTCTAAAGCACAAAACCCTAACTTTACGTTATATCCCGATTAAAACCCTAATTTTCCAAAACTATGATTTTATGTGATAAAATCACAAACCCTAATTAGTGTGTACAAGATTTCTATAAAATATAAAAGTACAAGTCATCCAAGCTAGGGTACAACTCATTAAAGCATGAAATCATAATATTAATATAAATTCATTATAAACCTCAATGTACTTATCTTTAAACACACAATACAAGAATATTTTAAACAAACCCTAACCCTAGTATTTTTATAAATGTTAAACTAAATGTACAAGTCCCTAAACCTAATGCACAAGTGCCTAATGCATAAAGCTTAAAAACTACATTTATACTAATCTAATCATATCTAAACTAATTTATATTTGCTTCATACCTAACCAAATACTAAAAATAGATTTCCTACATATCTAAACTTCATGAACAACTTGTCTAGCCTATGGTATCATCCTTTATAGCACAATTAGAATTCCTTTTTACCTTCTTACATATTTCGACCCAAAACCTAAACAAATAAACCCCAAATTAATTTTAAACTTAAACCTATACCAACTAGACTTCAAATTAAGTTACCTCGTCACTTAGCCCTAAGTACAACTTACCATAGCCTAAGTACCACCACTTGAAGCTATTCGATCCAAATAGAAATACGTAGTTCGATCCTAGTTAAAAACAAACTAAACCATTTTTAATCTACTACATGTTCATCTCCTATACCATAGGTTTTTTTTTTCTAGCTTCTCATATTAAGCCACAACATAACCTTTCTATAATTTCAAACCTTTGG